>JAJIBD010028221.1:0-37909 GCA_021461705.1 Cryptotis parvus
GGCTGCCCACTCTCACCACTTCTATTCAATATAGTACTGGCAGTACTTGCCAAAGCAATCAGGGAAGAAAAAGACATTCAGGACATCTGGATAGGAAGGGAAGAAGCCAAGTTGTCACTATTTGCAGATGACATGATATTATACCTGGAAAACCCGAAACTCTCTACCAAGAGGCTCCTAGAAATAATACATTCCTATAGTAGAGTGGCAGGGTACAAAATCAATACCCAAAAAGTCAATGGCCTTCCTATATGCAAACAGCAAAAGAGAAGAAAGGGACATTAAAGAAACTATCCCACTCACAATTGTGCTGCAGAAAATCAAATACCTAGGAATCAGTTTGACAAAGAATGTAAAGGATCTCTACAAAGAAAACTACAAAATGTTACTTCAGGAAATAAAAGAGGACCTGAGGAAATGGAGACACATTCCTTGCTCATGGATTGGAAGGATTAACATTATCAAAATGGTAATTCTCCCTAGAGCTTTCTACAGATTCAATGCGGTCCCTATAAAGATACCCATGATGTTCTTCAAAGAAATTGAACAAACACTCCTGAAATTTGTACAGAATAATAAACCCCCACGAATAGCTAAAACAATCCTTGGGAAAAAGAAGATGGGAGGTATCACTTTCCCCCAACCTCAAGCTCTACTCCAGAGCAGTTGTAATTAAAACAGTGTGGTATTGGTATAGAGACAGACCCGTAGACCTATGGAAAAGAACTGAATATCCTGAAACACATTCTCAAATATACAACCATTTAATCTTCGATAAAGGAGCAAAAAATATTAAGTGGAGCAAAGAAAGCCTCTTCAACAAATGATGCTGGGAAAACTGGGCAGCTACGTGTAAAAAAAAGAACTTAGACCTCCTTCTAACGCCATGCACAAAAGTCTGATCAAAATGGATTATAGATCTCAACATCAGACATGAATCTATAAGGTACATCGAAGAAAACATAGGAGAAACGCTCTACGACATCGAAACGAAAAGTATCTTTAAAGACGACACACCACTGACCAAGCAAATGGAAGCAAAGATAAACAAATAGGATTATATAAAATTGAAAAGCTTCTGCACCTCAAAAGAAACGGTGACCAAGATACAAAGACAATCCACAGAGAGGGAAAGGATATTCACCCAATACCCATCTGACAAGGGGTTAATATCCAGGATATATCAGGCACTGGTAGCCCTTCACAAGAAAAAAAACAGCCAACCCCATCAAAAAATGGGGAGAAGAAATGAACAGAAGCTTCCAAAAAGAAGATATTCGAACAGCCAAAAGGCCTACGAAAAAATGCTCTTCATCTTTAATCATCAGGGAGATGCAAATCAAAACAACAATGAGGTACCATCTCACACCACAGAGACTAGCACACATCCAAAACAACAAGAACAACTGGTGCTGGCGTGGATGTGGGGAAAAAAAGGACTCTCATCCACTGTTGGTGGGAGTGCCAACTAGTCAGACCCTTTTGGAAAACAATATGGGCATTCCTCCGAAAACTAGATATTGAGCTCCCATTTGATCCAGCAATACCACTCCTGGGAATATACCCGAGAGACCGGAAAACACATAGCAGAAACACTATCTGTACTTCTTTATTCCATCTCTGCGCTATTCACTAATCGCTAGAATCTGGAAACAACCTAAATGCCAGAGAACAGAGGACTGGCTAAAGAAACTGTGGTACATCTACACGATGGAATACTATGCAGCTGTCAGAAAAGACAAAATTGTGAAATTTACCTGCAAATGGATGAACATGGAGACTATAACGCTGAGTGAAATTAGTCAGAAGGAAAAGGACAGATATAGAATGACTGCATTCATTAATAGGATATAAATAGATACCAGTGTTTTACTAAGTGTGGGAAATGGTAATGGCAGACTAAAACTCACCATTGAATATACAAAAGAGACTTAAGTGATAAACTCTAAATATCTGTAGGGCTAGCCACAATGTGTAAAAGAAGAGGAAAAGAGATGCAGAGACAGAGAGAGAGAGTCAGAGAAGAAAGAGAGGAAATGGGGGTAACTGCTACTGAGGCAGCCTGGGAGTGGGCGGGAGGGGGTGGGGGTATATTGGTGGCGGAAATGGGGCACTGGTGGAGGGATGGGTGCTGGAATACTGTATTACAAGAACCAATTATGAACACCTTTGTAACTGTATGTCTCACGGTGGTATAATAAAAAAATTTTTTTTAAAAGTTATGTGAAAAAGTGATCTTCATCATTAATCATGAGGAAGATGTAAATCAAAACAATGAGATATCATCTCATATCACAGAGACTTGTACACATCCAAAAGAGTAAGAACAACCAGTGTTGGCGTGGATGCGAGGAGAAAGTGATTCTCATTCACTGTTGGTGGGAATGCCAACTGGTCCAGACCTTTTGGAAAACAATATTGACATTCCTCCAAAAACTTGATATTGAGCTCCCAGTTGACCCAGCAATATCACTCCTGGGAATATATCCGGGACCCCAAAACACACAGCAGAAACACCATCTGTACCTCTATATTCATCGCAGCACTAGTCACAATAGCCAAAATCTGGAATCAGTCCGAGTATCTGAGAATAAAAGTCTGGCTTCAGAAACCATAGTATATCTATACAATGGAATACTATGCAACTGTCAGGGGAAAAGTCTGAAATTTGCCTACAAATGGATTGACATGGAGATTATCGTGCTGAGTGAAATTAGTCAGAAGGAAAAGGAAAGATATAGAAGATATAGAATGACTACATTCATTAGGGGATATAAATATATACCAGTATTCTTCTAATTGTTGGAAATGGTAATTCCAAACTAGAACTGAGCATTGAATGTAGGCAAAGGGGTACATATGATAACCCCTAAATATATATAGGGCAAACTGCAATGTGTAAGATAAGAGAGACAGAGAGAAAGAGAGAGAGTGAGGAGAGAAAGAGAGAGAGAAAGATAAGAGGAAAAGTGCCTGCTACAGAGGCAAACTAGGAAAAGGGGAAGGAATCTGGAGACATTGGTGTTGGGAAGTGTGCATTGGTGGAGGGATAGGTGCTAGAACACTGTATGATTGAAACCCAATCATAAACATCTTTGTAACTGTATTTTTATAATTGTATATCTTATATCACACTGTGATAAAATAAATAAAATAAAAAATAAATAAATAAAAAGTAAAAAGAAAAATAATATAAATAAATAAAGTTAATAATGAAAACTGCAAAATAAGCTCATAAATTAGTAAAAGAAATTAGTCTTCAGAGTATTATCATCATTTTATATCTCAACTTCTGACGCTGTTCGTTAGTAAATGCACGAGAAGAGAGCCTACTGCTGAGAGTATACCACCCACACAGCAGAGTGTGGCAAGCTACCCATGTTGTATTTCATATGCAAAAAACCAGTAACAATTATACACCTCATTCCAATGACCTGACAGAATGGTCTGCGGCTCTTCGTGTTCCTGGAGTGAGTAGATGGCCTTGGGCTACACTAGTGACAGGACGTATGAAGATGTTACTGGTGCCCTCTCGAGCAAATTAATGAACAACGGGAAGACAAGTGATACAAGTGATATAAGTGATTTTACCTGAAAAATACTACAACATAAGGCAAAGTTCCTCCAGCCTAAGAAGATGGTAGAAAACTGTACTAGATTAACAAGACCAGGTTCTGGACTACAAAGTAGCAGATATATCCACAGGCATGATATTTTAAGACTCTTGGCAGGGGCAACTGATCTGTAAAGAAAAGTCTATACTAGTATCCCTGCATAATCATTGTAAGTATTAATATCTACTAGTCTACCATTCTATGTCAGACAAAATATCTAATCTTTTTGTGTCTTAACAGAAAATTGCAAAAAACGTTCAAGGTAAGACAAAGATCAACACGCACACATACGTACATGTGTGCATACACACATTGACACACACACAAAACAAGCTATAATCTATGCACAATGCAAAAGAAAACTTTAAGAGAAAAATTTATACCTTTATAAACGTTTTAGAAATATTTAGAAGACAAGAATAATCAGTGAGGCAAATGTTCTTGAGAAATGAAAAAGATGACATTGAAAACTTAAAAAGCAATGGAAGGATAGAATCAAGCTTTATTTGCTAGAAAGGACAAAAAAAGCAGAAGGTGGAAAAGCGGGAGACAAATTAAGAAAACTCTGGTTTAATTTGATAGCAGAGGTTCCAAAAAGAGAAAACAAATAAAAAATTAAAAATGACGGGGCGGAGCAATAGCCCAGCAGGTAAGGCGTTTGCCTTGCACACAGCCGGCCCATGCCGGCCCGGGTTCGATCCCCTGGTATCCCATATGGTCCCCTGAGCACCGCCAGGAGTAATTCCTGAGTGCAGAGCCTGAGGAGAAATCCCTGAGCATTGCCGGATGTGACCCAAAAAGGCAAAAAAATACATAAACAAACAAACAAACAAACAAATAAATAAATAAATAAAGCGTTAAAAAAATTTAAAATGATACAAGAAAGCTTTCTAGAAACAAAGTATCATTACAAGCAAAGGACAGAATCAGTATGGTGGACTTCTTAAGAGCAATTCTAGAAGCAAAAAGATGCAGTGCTTTAAATCTTCAGTAGAAAAATTGTTTTCCAACTTAAAATTATAAATTCACTTATCAAATACAGACATGAGCAAATATACAAGACTCTCTCTCTTTTGCCCTACACACGAGTATGTATGTGCGCACACACACACACACACACACACACACACACACACACACACAACCCATGCAGCACTACCTCTCAAACCAGGTGGAGGTTACACACTGTTGGGTGACACGCCCTACTGAACCTTAACCTCCAGCTACACTTAGCTTATGTGGAGAGCTGGTCCCAGCCTTTGGGGAACCTCCTGAGCAGACACAATGGGAGTATGGGCAGAACTGGACTGATTTCATAATTTTATATGGCATGAATATTTTTATCATGAATCTCGCTTGCCCCAGATCAATATTCTGTTCCCACGGGTCCCTACGTGGAACATACATGTAGATATCCCAAGAGTACTTGGCCACGTTGGACCAACCATAATGTAATCAATTCTCTTAGTTCAGAGACATGCCAGTGTGCCTCCGGGGCAAACTAACATGTCTCTGACTCTAAAGGTAATGCCAAAGTGGATTATTCTGATTGATTTTGGACCTTTGTGGGATCCAGAGTCTGGGATCTGCTAGCTATATATTCATAGTAAAAAGTATTAATGCCATTTCCTACAAATTATATTCTGAACTGCTTTCTGGTTCAGAGATGCAGCCCCTCCTCTCTCCGCTAGGGAGATTTTGCCACTGGTAATCAGCTCTGGCTTTTGTGAAGCTTGAGCCAAAGGCTCACCTATCACTATCACTATCTTCCCATTCATCATCAATTTGCTCGAGCAGGCTCCAGTAACATCTCCATATGTCCTGTCTCATGCTAGTAGAGCCAAAGGGCATCTGCTCGCTCCAAGAACATAAAGAGCCTCAAACCACTATATTAGGTCATGGGAATTACCTAACATAATTGTTACTGATATTTGGCATATCAAATAAGACATGGGCAGCTTGCCAGGCTTGCCGTGTGGGTGGCATACTCTTGGAGTCATCTCTAAATACAGCATTTATTGATGAACTGCATGGCCGCAAGCAGCCACGCGAGACGGGCTGTGATAGGCTCATCTGCTGGATAGAGCTCTGACGAGAGGGAGGTCAGTATGTGGAAAATGGTGGCCCTCATGGAGTGAGGGGGTTGTCTGGCCTGTTGCAAGGCTCTGCTGGGGTGGTGGGCCAGGACTAGAACCCGCCATCCCTCCTGGGCGCCCGTGAGCAGCTGGGCACAGGGAGAGCTGATAGCAGCTCTGCCCCAGGTCCGCAAATCTCTGGATCAGCATACCTTGGCCGGATTGAAAAAAAAAAACTGCTGCAGGGTGGGTGTCGATGATCTGGGCTGTGATAGGCTCGTCTGCTGGATGGAATTCTGACAAGAGGGAGGTCCGGATGTGGAAAAATGGCAGCCCTCATAGAGTGGGAGGGTTGTATGGCCTGGGCCATATTAGAAAAAAAAAAACTGCTGCAGGGTGGGTGTCGATGATCCGGGCTGTGATAGGCTCATCTGCTGGATGGAGTTCTGATGGCCCTCATGGAGTGGGTGTGTCGTCTGGCTTGTTGGCGAGGCTCTGCTGGGGTGGCGGGCCAGGGCTGCCCCGCCATCCCTCCCGGGTGCCTCGTGAGTGGCTGGGCACAGGGAGAGCTGGTAGCAGCTCTGCCCCATGTCCGTGAGTCTCTGGATCAGCATACCTGGGCCAGATTAAAAAAAAACTGCGGCAGGGTGGGTGTCGATAATCCAGGCTGTGATAGGCTCGTCTGTTGGATGGAGTTCTGATGTGAGGGAGGTCAGATGTGGAAAATGGCAGCCCTCATGGAGTGGTGGTGGTGGGGGGGGGTATTGTCTGGCCTGCCTAAAAATCTACATTTCAAAAGGGTCATTTACCTGTATTCATCTTTAGATAGCCCAGCCCATGATGGGCCGGGCTGGGAAGTTTTGGCAGATTCCTGTCTATAAAATAAGCTGGGAGAAGAGAGAAGGCCCGCCTTTTTTTGTCATTTTGCCTTCCCTTGGCTTCTGCCTCTGCATCATCTCCGTTCTCTGTTGGACTCCAACAGGTGGTGGCAGCCATCTTGTCCTACACGTGACTGGGGCCTAGCTGGGAACCCAGAGTCCAGAGTTTTTCCTGCTCTTGGATTGTATATCAGAACCTGTGATAGTAAAGCCTTTTAAAACTGCGCGGATTCCTTAGTTTTCATCCATTCCCTGCTGGTTTCGTAAGTAGAAGGGAACTCGCTTCCTGGTACTGTTGGGGACCCCAGCGGCTCCCCGACAATACACCATCAAAACATTATCAGAAATTGCATATACAAAACCAGTGCACACACAATTTGTGTGTACGTGTATATTCCCTACACACACACACACACATACACACACAAAACCCATGTAGCACTACCGCTCTTAAACCATTTGGAGGTGTACACCACTAAACCATGATCAGAAATTGAGGTATTCAAAACAAGTGAGAGGTGAAAAAGTACCCAGACATCTAAGGCTATGCTGTGAATTATAGCTCAATCAGACATTTTAGAAGAGAGAGAAGGAGTTTTGGTTCAGTGAGAGAGCACCTACCTTCTTCACACATGTGAGGCCCTGAGTTTGATCCATGCACTGCCAAAAAAATACACACACACAGAGTAAAATTTTTTTAAAACTTGAGTATTTTTACTCAAAAATACTAAAACTAAATAGTAAAACTAAGAAATACTTGATGATATTAAACTTTTTAATTATCTGTTACCTAAAGCTGGGTATATATTTATTAATAGATGCACAGAAAATAATGCCAAAAACCTGCAGATGCGAGGAGAAAGGAACACTCATTCATGGCTGTTGGGAATGTTGACTGGTCCAGCCTTTTTGGAAAACAATATGGACATTCTTTCAAAAAATAGAAATTGAGCTCTCATTTGACCCAGCAATACCAATCCTGGGAATACACCCTGAGAGACAAAAAAACACACAGCAGAAACACCATCTGCACTTCTATGTTCATAGCACTCTTCACAACAGCCAGAATCTGGAAACAACCTGAGTGCCCAAGAACAGACAACTGGATAAAGAAACTATGATATATCTACACAATGGGCTACTATGCAGCTGTTAGAATAAATGAAGCCAAAAAATTTTCCTATAAATGGTGGACATGAAGAGTATCATGCTGAGTGAAATGAGTTAGAAAGAGAAGGATAGATAGAGAATGACTGCATTCATTTGTAGAATATTTAAAAAAATAGTATGAGACTAATATTCAAGGCCAGGGAAAACAGGGAGAGAGGAAGACATGTCAATGGTTGCAATTTAGCACATGTGTGTGGGGCAAAGGTTAGGTAAGATAGAAAAGGAACCGGTTTAACAAATAACAGTTGAAGGGCCGGAGCGATAGTCCAGCGGGTAGGGAGTTTGCCTTGCACGCCGGCCTATGCCAGCCTGGGTCCGATCCCCAACACCCATATGGTCCCCTGAGCACTGCGGAGTAATTCCTGAGTGCAGAGCCAGGAGTAACCCCTGAGCATCACGGGTGTGACCCAAAATGCATAAATAAATAAATAACATACATAAATAAATAAATAAATAAATAAATAAATAAATAAATAAATAAATAAATAACGGTTGAAAATAGTAATGCTAGGCTAGAACTGAGTATTGAACGTAAGTAAAGGAATAAACATGATGACCCTTCATTGTCTGAATTGCAAACCACAGAGCACAAAAAGGGGAGGGAGAGGGAAAGAGAGGGGGAGAGGGAGAGAGACAGAGAGAGACAAAGAGACAGAAACAGAGACAGAGAGAGAGAGAGAGAGAGAGAGAGAGAGAGAGAAGAAAAAGTGCCTGCAGTACAGACAGGTTATTGGGGAAGGGGTAGCGGAGGGTAATGGAGCACACTGGTGTTGGGAAATATAACACTGGTGGAGGGATGAGTGTTGGAACACTGGATGACTGAAACTCAATCAAGAACAGCTTTGTTAGGATGGTTCAATTAGAGAGAGAGAGAGAGAGAGAGCACAGAAACCAAATCAGGTCAGGAATGCGGCTCTATGGAAAATTATATGCCTCATATGTTTAAAGTTCTGAAATCAGGGGCGGAGCAAGCCCGCGGTAGGGCATTTGCCTTGCACCAGCCGCCTGGCCGGACCGGGTTCAATCCCGGCATCCCATATGGTCCCCTGAGCACCGCCAGGAGTAATTCCTGAGGCAGAGCCAGGGTAGCTCCTGAGCATCGCGGTGTGACCCAAAAGGAAAAAATAAATTTACCGTAAAAATAAATAAATAAATAAAAAATAAAGTTCTGAAATCAATCTCTGCCACTGCTAAAATAGTGAGAAAGTTGATTTTTATTTTAAGATGTATAAAAAGTAAGAATATATAATTGCACCATATCTCACATGATTCTGTTGTAAACAATACTAACATAGTCATTATAATTTAAATATTAATAATGACTTAGTCACAAAGACACTGTACCTATAATGAGATAATTGAGAAGGAAAACCAATTAGGGAGCCAGGCTATTCTTTACATAGTAAGAACTACTGTAAAACTGAAAATATATATATGTATCCTGGGGAGTTCAGTAAATTACTCCAAAACATATAGATAAACACCAGAAGAAACCACCAAGAATTCTAAGTGGTTGTCTGGGGGAAAGGGAGCAGATATTTTATTTTAAGTAGTGCTGTCATTTTTAATTATGTTTATGTATAAAAGTAGATTTTTAAGGGCCAGAGAGATATACCTCAATAGACTGAGTGCATGCAAATCACACTTTGCATTTTGGGGCTTGAGTTTAATCCCTGGCACTGCACAATCTCCCTGGAACCACCAGAAACAATCCCTGGGCACAGAAGCAGGAACAGCCCCCATGCACCTCCAAGTGTGGCCCATAAATCAAAATGGAGCCAGAGCAACAGCACAGAGGGTAGGGCTTTTGCCTTTTATGCAGCCTACCCAGGTTAGATCTCCAGCATCCCAGATGTTGCCCTGGGCACTGCCAAGAGTAATTCTTAAGTGCAGAGCCAGGAGGAACCCCCTGAACATCACCAAGTGTGACCCAAAAAGCAAAGAGTAAACAAAAACAAAACATCAAAATATTAATGATAATAATTTTTTCATTAAAAAAAATACACCGCATTGGCTGAAAATCACCCAGGGCTTTGGCTGTGGCTACAGGTGAGATTTAAGGGCCATCGGTGAGATCCAGTGCCCAGAGCCAGTAGGGTCTCAGCTCATTCCCACTCCAGTGTGGGGAGGGAAAACCCAGGTGCCAAAATGTTGTAGAGTGGCCCTGAGCCCAGTCACCAGCGCTCACCTCAACCTCCTCTTCTGCCTGCAGGACCCCAAAGAACCCAAGCCTGAGACCATGTGTTAGGGCCACAGCTGGTGAAAAGAAAAGGGAGGTTAACTTCTTCCACTTCAAAATTGATGATCTGCAAATATATACGCTATATTACATCTGTATATGCTATTAAGACATACATACTACTTTCTCTTTAATCTGAGTGTCTCATTTCGTTCCCTTCTAGTCCGAGTCATGCATATAGAAAACACCCTTACCTCCTGCCATCTTCAAAGAAAGAAGTTTCTGAGATAGCCAGACTATTCTAAGCACTAGACTCCACTCCCTCCCACATAGTCCATGGTTTTTCTCCATCTATGTCCACGTTTTCCTGAACTAGCAATTATTCTATCTCCTGTGAATCCTTCCCCCAAACCTACAAATATTCTAATTTTCCCCATCCTATTTATAAATGAACCTTAGCCTTATTTTGTCACTTTCCTTCCTTTCAATGACATGTGACTTACATAAATTCCCAAACTCTTTTATCCTTTCCATTTCCACAGCTACTGCACCTAGCTTGAGGTTCTCCAAACCAAGTCACTATTCTCCATTCACTTCCATTTTGAATTCATACTCTATTCATCCTAAATATTTATAAACTCCCTACATTCTCACTATGTAAACACTACTACTAATAAACTTTAATTTTTTTGGACCTCACAAGCAGTGCTCAGAGGGATCTGGAGCCCACTCCCAGAAACATTCGTCAAATTGGTCTGGTGATTTAATGTGCTGGCCCAGGTGTGACTTGCTACTTTGGGCCAAGCAAAGCTCAGGGGGCTTCCAGAGCTACAGCCATTAGTGATGGGGTGGGATGGGGGCAATAAATGTGTCTCTCCTGAGCGGGTTCTGATGTGCTGTGGCGTCCGGACAGTGAAAATGGCAGCTACTGTGATGAGCGAGTCTCATCCAACTGCTTCTAAGACCCCACACAGGTGATGGGCCCACTCCCAAAATCCATCTTTCCTCTCGGGAGCCTCGTGGTCAGCTGAGCTAGGGGAGAGCCGGGTGTCAGCTCTCCCCATTCTGCCTCAAAAATCACTTCTCGTTAAAGCCCAAAAAGCTCTCATCCCACACTCAGATAACATACATGTCTCATTTGAGCATCTCTGGAGGTCCATCTTTTACATCTTTGTACTGAATGTTTTCTAATAGAGTAGCTCAATGCTTTTAAAACTAAATTAAATGTAAATTCTGCTAGCCAAGATGTAGAACAGGAGGTTTCTATTGAATTTCATGTATAATTGTAAAACAGACATTACACAAGGTTTCCCTTAAAAGTGTGAAGTTAGTAGCAATACTCCCAACATCAGAGAAACTGACTACATTGTATCTCACAATAGCAAAATGACAGGAATGTTGATACAGGAAACCTACCTGCTTCCTGATAATTAATCCTCTGAAAAACCAATTTTACTATCTTCCAACTCCTCTATCCCCCCAAAATAACCAAATTCATAAACATCATGCTCGAAAGGGGGCAATTAACAAAAAACGCAACTTGCTCTCTACTATCAACTGCACTGCCACGGTAATTTTTACACATTTTACTAATGGTCTTTTCCCCTAATGGGTAGTTCTCAAAGTGTTTTTCTGAGACTTCAAGTGACAGTTTTTCAAACTGAATACAGCAAATCACAGGAAGATTGGTAAAAGAGGCTGGCTCTCAAGGACCAGAGAGTCTGAAAAATCAGTTTCTTTTCCTTTTCCTTTTTTAAATATTCTCTTCTGACTCTCCAGATTGAACTAATTTCATACATAAAGAAATAGAAACCTTCACTTTTAACAAGGACCAAAGTGATTCTAATACAGATGAACCACAGGCCACACTAATAAAACAGCCATGGATGTTCACAGGCAGAGTTCTCTCCATTTTGAAATTTCACACAACCATGAAAGTGAAGTCTTTGGGGCTGGAGCGATAGTCCAGCGGGAGGGGGGGTGTTTGCCTTGCATGCAGCAGACCGGGTTCTATCCCTGGCATCCCATCTGGTCCCCGAGCACCACCAGGAGTAAGTAATTCCTGAGTGCAGAGCCAGGAGTAACCCCTGAGCATTGCCGGGTGTGACCCAAAAAGCAAAAATTAGTAAATAATCGAATGCCTGATAAGTAGATAAATAAATAAGTGAATGAATAAATAAATAAGAAAGTGAAGCCTATACCAGCAGTTTACATTACAGTCACCAAGCCTAAAAAGCAAAACTAGCATAACACATGACTTAAGCACTGTGAGGAAGGGCCAGAGTAGAGTGCCTGCCTTGCACACAGCAGACCTGGGTTCCATCTCTACCATCCCCTATTGTCCCTGAGCCCCACCAGAAGTGATCTCTTAGCACGGAGCCAGGAGTGGGCCCTGAGTTCCACCAGGTTTGGCTCAAAAACAAAATAGAAAAGAAGTGTAATGAGCAGTTTCTCGATTTTCTCTCATTTAATTCTTACCACCATATAGCACAGACATCATTATCAAGTTTGTTAATAAAAACTGTAAGAGTTAACAAGTTACTCATTGGGCCAGAGTGGTTTTCCTTGTGCCTAGCCAACCTGGGTTTGTTCCCAAGTAGCATATATGTCTGAGCACAGAGCCAGGAACAGACCCTGAGCACTACAGGGTGCTGCCCAAAAAACAATAAAGTATTTATCATGGACGATGTCTAGAGTGCCTTTTTTTGTTTGGGAACTTCTAGGTCTCCCACGATTAGCTCTAATCCCAGGTGTACAAAGCACTAAGTAGGGATCTGGCCAAATAAGAATGAAGGTTTCTCTACAGATCCAGAAACCTTCAGTTAAGGCTCTTTTACATAATGGATCCCTAACAAAGGAGAGGGCATCCAGCTCTTCTGACAGACTCCAAGAAGCTGACAACCAAAATGGACTTGGAAATTTAAGTCATCTTAGGTTTACTGCCTTTCATGAGGCAAGCCCTTCCCCTCTACTAGTAAGAGTACCAGCATTTTAATGAGATTGCAAACTGGCAGTAATCTCCCTTTAATCAAAAAAACAAAGCATAACCCTTGATGGTGTCTGAGCCACCACATAAAACATCTAACTACCTAAGACCTCCATGCTAAGAATAATCTGAGCCACACCTAAAGGAAAGGCTGTCTCAGAGACAGTCCAGGAGCTAAGACACTTGCCTTGCATGTAGCCAACTATGGTTTGATCCCTAGTACCACCCATGATCCCTGAGCATCACTAGGAGTAATACCTGAACACTGGGTCAAGAATAAGCCCTGTGGGGCCGGGCGATAGCCCAGCGGGTAGGGCGTTTGCCTTGCGGCCGGCCCATGCCGGCCTGGGTTCGATCCGGGCATCCCATATGGTCCCCGAGCACCGCCAGGAGTCATTCCTGAGTGCAAAGCCAGGAGAAACCCCTGAGCATTGCCGGGTGTGACCCAAAAAAAAAAAAAAAAAGAATAAGCCCTGAAAAAAATTGGGTGTGCACACCCTGCTCCTCCCTCCCCCCCAAAAAAAAAGGCAAGGAAAAATGAGCTAGCTGCATTTTGATTCTTCACATTTTTTAAAACACGTTACTGGTGATGCCAAATTAGTTTCTGTGATAATTTAAGCCAGTTTATGCTCACCAGCAATAAAGGAGGGTCTCATTTATAAGGAAAATCTCCAGCTCCTGGCTAAGTTTTCGTCAAATTCTATTTGTTCTTTGTTAGTAACTAGTATCTCACTGAACTGGTAGGGTTGTGCACCATACACTGCTGGAGGTTTATTAGGAAAATCTCCAGCACCTGGCTAAGTTTTCTTCAAACTCTATTTGTTCTTTGTTAGTAACTAGTATCTCACTGAACTGGTAGGGTTGTGCACCATACACTACTGGAGGCTCTTTCTTTTTTGCCTATACCCATTGGCCATTGTTCTAACGCACTGTTCTATGCACTGATTTTTACTATTTCTTTATATATTCCTTTAAAATTATCAAAATACTTATTTAATGTTTTTTTAAAGAAAGTCTAGTGATTACAAAGATTCTTCTTTCCCATCTTTTCCTTCCCTGCAGATTTCATATATGAAACAAACAACAAACAGCCTAGTCTGTGCCATGAAGACTTGAAATCTGAAAATATTTTGTTCCACTCTGCATGGAAACACACTAGAAACAGAAATACATTCCTAGGAATGAAATTAGTAGGTGTGTCTGTATTCACAGGCAATATTCCTTTTCACACCTATTTGAGTTCTGCACTAGAGGATTATGGAGATTTATCCAAGTTAGCTTGGATTTATTGGGAGGATGAGTTAATGAGAATAATTAATTTTGTTGCATAAATACTCTGGAATCACAGAACTGAGAGAATAGAGAATTGGGAAACTTAACGTGGGCATAATGAGGGCCAGCAATCCCCAAAATAGGGCCCTTCTAAAGATCAGTAAAAGAGTGCCTTCACACACTGCCAATGAGACTTAATTTAACCTGGCTCCCCTCAGATTGCTGCCTTGCTCTGAGGATCAAACAGCTGGGAGGGTACTCAGATTCTGTTATCAGATTGGTTTCCTTCTCTTCCACCTGACACTACGCTGGCTGCAGAGGGTTTAAGACAAACTGAAGCAATTACGTTCACCAGTTATCTCTAAGACTTCCACCAAAAACAAAACACATGTAATTTTGGTGTCCTATATTATTTCCTAGGTTCTAATACACATCAGTGTTTCTCAACCTTTATTGGAGCTTGTTTTCATCCAGTGCCCTACATCAGTTGGTCCCTAAGCTCATGCAGAGCCCCCACCCCAATTTACAATTTTCACCTGTGGCCTTGGAATATTCAGGGGTACACAAGGAGCCATACTCACCTGACTGAGAAATGTTGTTATACACCATAAGATTACCTCTTTGATATAATATGAAAGATATGGTTTTACCATCTAGCAGAGTTCAAATTTCAACTCTATCACTTGTTACTTAACCTTTCTAAAAAGCTATTGTGAGAGTTAAAAAAGGATCTTTCGGTAAATCGCCTACATACATAAGCTCAGTAAGCACTATTATTTAAGAGGAAGGCTCTAATAAGCAACACATTAAAAAGTAAAGTCTGTATTTTCAAAAAGTGTATTAAGCGTTTTCAAAAAAGTGTACTATAAGAAGAACGTTACTCATCATTTTTTCAGAGCAATTATGTCCAAAAAATTTCATTATCTAAGTATTTTAATTAAATACTAAGGAAGATTCATCCCATCTCCTCTTTTCTAAAAACCTTAAAAACACATCATCTGGGGGGCCAGAGCGATAGCCCAGTGGGTAGGGCATTTGCCTTGCACGCGGCCGGCCTGTTCTATCCCGGCGTCCCATATGGTCCCCGAGCACCGCCAGGAGTAATTCCTGAGAGCAGAGCCAGGAGTAATCCCTGAGCACCGCCGGGTGTGACCAAAAAAGCAAAAAAAAAAAAAAAAAAAACCACACATCATCTGACTTACTTGATTAGGGAGTACTATAACAAGTTTGAAATTCCCAGCTATTTTGCCAAGAAGATTTGACAGAAATTACAACGACAGGAAAGGAAAAGGTAAATGTCAACAGTACTAATACAGAATAAAAACCTGCCAATCTCTTTGTTCACTGGATCCAATGGAAGTCAAGTGAACGATAAATCTTATCTCTTCTGAGTGACTTATGAATGATCACAATGGAACCCAATGGTTCCATTCAGTTATTTTTCCCAATTAAATTCCCAGGCACGGCAAAAAACATTTAAGTTTCAAAAACAGACAATTTTTTGTTGTTGTTTTGGGGCCCAGCCAGCACTGCTTAGGGTATACTCCTGGCTGCTCTCGGGGATGAGTCTTGGCGGGCTCCAGGGACGATATGGACATTTGGGGTGCCCCAGGGATTGAACCAAGTCGGCCGGCGTGCAAGGCAGCGCTTAACCCACTGTACTAAAGCTCTGGCCCTATAAAATTTTTTATTTATATAAATACATGAGGTCGGAGAGATTGTACAGCGTAGGAAGCTTGCCAGGCACGCATCTGACCTGGGTTCAATCCCGGGGCATCCCTATGGTCCCCCAAACACCGCCAGCAGTAATTGCCGAGACAGAGCTAGCAGTAACCCCTGAGCATCGCCGGGTGTGGCCCCCAAGCCAAATACGTATGTGCGTGTGGCTTTACAGCCTAAACACAAAATCGGCATACATCCCTACCCTTCAAAGCCCCTAAAGCCCTGCCACGGAACCTTGCTCATTTCTCACTTCCGTTACCCATTCATCTATCAAGCCACAGACGCAGCAAGCTGCCAAGCCTCAAGCCTCTTCTTCAGGACTCTTAGGCTAATACATTCATTCAATCCGCCCAAAAGGAAACTGTTGTGTGAAAGAAAAAGACTCAGCAGCAGACCTGGGCTGTACAAACACGAACCCGTGTGGCTAAAACAGGGAAACCACCCCTTGCCTCAGCCGCCTGGAAGGGCAGGCAACAGCGGGCGACGAGAATTCGGGTTTATCATTAACACACATCAGCTCAAGCACAGGATTAGAGGCGGCAGCTCCACAGGCGGGAGCGCAACCGGCTAAGGGAGGATCGCGACCTGCGCCAAGAGCAGCGGGGACGCGGGGATTCGGGGCGGCGGGGGGCAGGTGGCGGCCGCGCAGGACCCACCCTCGGCCCCGGCCCCGCCCCTCCGGCTCCTCGCGACCCGCGCCCGGAGCCCCTACCCGCATCCCCGACAGGTACCTGCTTTGCAAACCGGGGCGCTCGGACTCCTCTTCTCCGGGGAGCTCCGGCTCTGCTCCGGCGACCTCCTCCGGTGCCGGACGCGGGCCGGGGGTGGGGCCGCGCTCACCTCGCCCGTCCACAGGTGGGTGGGCGACGAGCTGGGCGACGACACGGTAGGCAGCAGCGGCGGCGGAGGCGGCGGCCGTGGGGGCTCCGCGAGCCCCGGACGCGGCGCCGCGCGTGGGGCTGGTGCCTCGCGTGGACGTCGCGGACGCGCCCGTCTGCGTGGCCACCGTGGGGCTGGTCCGCGCGGCCGCACTCCCGCCGCCGCGCGTGGGGCTGGTGCTGCGCGAAGCGGTGCGGGGCCCGAGCCGCCACCGCCACTGCCGCCGCCGCCGCCCGAGGGGCCTGAGCCGCCACCACAGCAGCCTCCGCCGTTGTTGCCGCCGCCGCCGCCGTTGCTCCGCGTGGGGCTGCCATGTTGCTGCTGCTGCTGCTGCTGCTTCAGCTGGAACGGAACCGTCGCCCTCATGGGCTGCAGGCGACTCCCAGCTCCCCCGGCCGGGGGTACCGCACCGCCCCGAGGGAGCCGGCCGGCGTGGGGGACCCATTGCGCCGCACCCGCTGGGACATGGTCCCCCCTCCTAGTGACTGGACGAGACGGGGGGATGCGGGGCTTTGTTGTTGGGTTGCAGGGGGAAGATTCTCGAGGCCGGAGGGAAGGCCCCCGCGACGGGCTGACGAAGCCGGAATCCGGGGTAAAGGGGCGGCCGGGCCGCGGCCGGCAGCAACGAGATGGTGCAGCCGTCGCCGCCGCTGCTCCTCCTCATCAACAATAGTGTCTCCTCCGCTGCCCCCGCCCCCGCGGACGCCCATTGGTGCAGCGTCAGCCGCGCTCGAGCCGCTCCACCGCGCCCATTGGCTGCGAGCTGCTCGGGTCCCGGGCCCCCAGGGCCTTAGAGAGCTTGGGTTTGCGCGGAGACCGTCTGCTCTTTAAAGAGAAAGAGACCCGCCCCCGGGGGGGGGGGCGCCGAGGAAGGAGGCCGCCGTGTGTATGTGTAGTGTATGCGCGCGCGTGCGTGTGTGTGTACACGTGAGACTGCGTGTACGCGCGCGCCTCGCCACGCGTGTCCCTCCCTTCCCACTGGGCGGCGGAGCCCCGGGATTCAGACTCCGGCATATTGCCTGAGGGGAGCGTGCAGAACCCGAGTGGTCCTCAGGGATGATGCCTGATGCCTTTCCCCTAACTCGTTTCCTTGCCCCATTATTTACTGACCGAGGACGTGTACAAGCATCTTTTTTTTTTTCTTGATCTTTTTTGTTCTGTCCTAATTCCAACCACATTTGGGCAGGGCTCAAAAGGAGACGAAATGGAATTGATGTTACTGTCGTTTTACACCTCTCTTAAGAAAAAATTCTCCAAGTGCAAAATTTATCTCAGAGATAAAAAAAAAAATTCCTCATTAAAATGTGGGTTTAGATTTTGTCTGTGAAGTCTAGTTATCAAATGCTGCCCTTCTGAAGCCCAAATCAAAAATGTATTTTAATCATCTACTGCACAGTTCTCCAATACCTTGGAAAGATACCTGCCACCAAAAATAAAAATAAAATAAAAGATACCTTTCACCTTACAGTTTGCAAAGTGCTGTCGTTTTCAGAAGACCCTATTTGATCCTCACAATCATTATTTGAGAAAGAGAGCTAGACAAGTCATTCATATTTTTGTCTAGTGGAGAAACATGTTTCATCCATTCAAAAGCTCAGAAAAGGAACCAGGAAGATCATTTAACTCTGATCATTTATATCACTTGTATCCTCATGATTGTAAGTCTGATGACCTCCCTCCCCTGTAGCCCTGGTAGCAACAGACCAGGACAAGGACCCTATTTAACAAATAAAGCCTGCCCCCCAAAAAATAAAAGGCAGGGTTTTCTATGCTAAGAATAAAAGTATAGTGGGCCTACATACTTCACATATTCACCTCTCACACTAAAAATTGCTTATGCTTTATCCTTCCTTCCTTTAGTTCGGTATTAGACAGACATTCTCTGCAGAGTCCCTCTTATAAGGACAGAGAGCACAGTATGGTACTCCTGAATCTGAAATCCAATTAAGTCCCTGTGCTCAGTGATTTAAAACTTTTGAGACCTAAAAATATAGGAACCTAAGGCCTCTCGCTGTGGAGCCAGGCAGACTACACTTGAGTCACATCCCTCAAATCCCTCTTTAATCTGCAACGTTAGGTAGGTCTCAGCCAGTTTCCTTATCTGTAAAATGCAATTAAACAATATCATCTCCTTACAGTTAATGTGCGGATTATTAACCAAAGGTTAAGTGCCAATATGGTTTGTAGAAGGTGTGCAACACTTCCACAGCCCCAGAAGTCCATCTCTGCTTATCACTATTCTTTCTCTTCTTTTCTCCACTGATACAAAGAGGACCCCCCACGTCTGTAGCCAAAGACTATCTTAAGTTGGTTGATGCTCTGGAGAGACCTGAGACCAATACCAATCACTACAATCTAAAGTGAAGGCTAAAATTCATTCTCAGGGATCAGGACTATAGCTCAAAGGGTTGAAGTCATGCTTTGCTTGCAAGTTCAGTTTCTGCCTCTCCATCGGGACCCTCCCTGACTACCATGCTAGGAGTAGCTTCCATGTTCCACCAAGTTGACCCAAAACAACAACAACAACAACAACACACACACACATACACAAAAGCTAATAAACAGCATCTGGGATTGGAGCAATAGTACAGCAGTTAGGGTATTTTCCTTGCACGCAGCCGACCTGGATTTGATCCCCACTATCCCATACGGTCTCCTGAGTATTGCAAGGAGTGACTCCTGAGTGTGAAGCCAAGAGTCACCCCTGAGCATCACTGAATGTGACCTAGAGACATAAATTAACTAAAATAAAAACCAGCTTCCCACCAGACTGAAAACAGCAGACTGCCAAAATCTGTGCAGAAATTTAAGTCTCTTCTTAAAACAATGGATAGGAAAGAAGCTTTCAAATAAGGATGTCATGGATTGTATCTGGCAGTTTACCCTGCACTGAAATAGGAGCTCTGTATTTATTTATTGAATTAGATCAAGAGAGTGATTAATATTTTTGATGGGGGGAATCCAGGTCCAGTGGTGTTCAAAACATATTCCTGGTCCTGTGCTCACAGATCACTTATATTGGACTGGGGGACCATGTGAGATCTGGAGGTAGACCCCAGGTCAGATTTTGCAAGGCAAGCACCTTACCCTCTACCCTATCTCTCTGACCCAGATAAATCACTTAGACTGTCACCAAACTACACACCTACTTGTCAGTGGAAAGAGACTTTGAGCTTTTCTGAGCTAAAGCACTGGTTTCACTCAGTTTATTAAAATCAATGTCTAAATGTTGACTTGGTTATGAGTTTTACCTTTTCTTTCTGGTTCTATTTCCTATAGATACTCAAACCCCACAGCTCTAGAAAATGTCTCTTTTTCACTTTTTGACAGCTTGCCTCACTCATCAGTTTAGGGCTTGACTTTAACCATTTCAGCCCTTTTGTGATGATTTATAAACAAATTTTGAAGATATAAAAAATCATAAAAAGGGTGCTCAAAAGCAAACAAAGGAAGCAAAAGGGAAGGAAGGAAGGAAGGAAAAAAGAACTCTTATATCTGGTTTGAAGATTGAATAGCATTGTATTAAAGTATATCATTAACTCTTGCCCTTGACGTTCATTGTTGAAGATTCAAAGCAATGTGTATCCAAGTGAGGTATTGGTCTTCAATTTGCTAGCTCATCTATGAAGAAAGCTCTTGTTTCAAGGATTAGCAAATAAACATTTCCCCCACTAGTTTAATACTGTTGATTTAATATAATTAAATTTTTTAATTTTCAATATTGAAATGTGGCTCTATGAAGTTGAAGAAGCAATGTATTGATGTTTGGTTTATCAGTATTTAAATAGAAGAAGATAAAAGTATTGAAATTCATTTGCCTCTGTGCTTTTAAAAACTTTTTAAAAGCTCTAATTATTATAAAGGATAGCTTTTGAGAGAAAGCTTATCTTCCTGTAAATTTTTTTTTTTGCTTTTTGGGTCACATCTGGCAATGTTCCAAGAGTTACTCCTGGCTCTGCAATCAGAAATTATTCCTGGTGATGCTCAGGGGACCTCATGGGATGCCGGGATCCACGTGGGTTGGCAAATGCCCTACCCGCTGTGCTATTGCTCCAGCCCCTATACTTCTTAAGCTTCTATAGTTTTAGTTAAAGTAGCCATACCCTTTTGTAAATCTCTAATTTTTTTTTCCTCTTTAGGGCACTTCTGGCAGTGCTCAGGGCTTACTCCTGGTTCTGTGCTCCAGAATCACTCCTGACAGTCTCAGGGAAACACATGAGTGCCTGGGAGAGGATGTCTGTGTGCAAGGCAAATACTTTACCTACTGTACTTGCATATAGGTATTTTTCCAGCCCCTCAGTCCACTCTTGAATAGTGAGACTACAACAGCACTTCCTCTCAAATCTTTCACTCCACCCATTCTCTGAGCATAACATTTCATTTATGCTCTGAACATAACATTTCATGTATGCCAAATATTCCAAGGACTATTTCACTGCATCTATTCATTGGCTGCTTAACATCTCCCTCTTTTTTTTTTTAATTTCTCAGGTGCTGGAAAATTTGTTTACAGCTGCATTGATCTTCCCATCGTTCATCCATAACCATCAATCCGGATCTTCTTCAAGTTTTCCTATCTCTCAGTAAATGGTACCACTGTCTATCCAGTGATCTAAATCAGTATTTTTAAACTGGGGTTAGATATCCTTCTATGACCTCTAGAATATTCCAAGGGGCCCACAGGTGAAAATAATATAAATGGGGATCAAGCATAGCTCTCTGCTCCCTAATGGCAAGTCCAATGACTTGCCATATGACTCTTAAATCTCTGTGACTCCACCACTGTTCTGCATATCTGCCCTTTCTCCTAGCCATGCCTTCTAGCCACTCATCATCTTTGACTTGCGTTCTCACATTTACCTATCTAGGCGCTGTAGGCCACCTCTATCCCAGCCTACTTTTCCAAGAACCCACTTCTCCAACTCTTTATTTCCCTCCTGTAATCCAGTCCTTACCACATTTACAGGGGTCTTTGAAAAAACCAAATTTAATCTATCTCAAACTAATACCTAAAGCTTTATATTTATCTTTGAATAAAATTCCCTACCCTGAGAATTATTGCCCATTCCAGGGACCCATCTCTTCCCCTGTAGGTTCTAGTCATAGTGGTCTTCTTGATTTCTCCCAATTACTTCATACACTCTGTCATCCTGAGGCTCTAAACTTATTTCTTTTTTCTGGAGCACTCTTCACTCATGTGACTTGATCAATTCTTGATCAGATTTTTTAGATCCGGGAGATTTTGGACTGTCTTAATTCTTCAGATTTACATTATACCTTGTAGTCATGACACGATCATAACATGCTCTGTATTTCCTTCCCACTGTGAAACTACACAAAAAGTTTGTTTGTTCACTCAATAAATATAAATTGAAATTCTACTATGTAAAGAGCTTTGTGCAAGGCATTGATTTTAGAATAATATAAAATCCTGTAAACATCTTGTCTTCTTCACTAACATCTGCTGGAGACAGAGAATGAGAAAAAATATGTTTAGAGCACACTCACACATAACCATAATAATTGCAAAGTTCTAAAGAAAATCATGTAGTATCATGAAAGAGAACAGTGTAGCTTTAGGTATCTAAAAAGGAAGTCTTTTTGAAAAAATAAATGAGAGTTAAAAAATAATCTTCCATGCGGGGAAAAGGGAACTCTCACCCATTGTTGGTGGGAATGTTTACTGTACAACCTTTCTGGAAAACAATATGGACATTCCTCCAAAGACTAGAAATTGAGCTCCCTTTTGACCCAGTCATACCACTCCTGGGAATATACCCTGAGAAGCCAAAAACATACAGCGGAAACACAATCCGCACTTTTATTTTCATAGCAGCACTATTCACAAAAAGCCAGAACCTGGAAACAACCAGTATGCCTGAGAACTGATGACTGGATAAAGAAACTTTGGTACATCTACACAATGGAATACTATGCAGCTGTTAGGAAAAATGATGTCATGAAATTTGCCTATAAATGGATGGACATGGAGAGGATCATGTTGAGTGAAATTAGTCAGAAGGAAAGAGAGAGATATAGAATGACTGCTTTTATTTGCATGACATAAATATATATATATTTATGTATAATATATATACATATTATGACACCAAAATCCAGTGTCAGGCGAAATGTGGATCAGGAGGTCTTACCAAAGGTGGAAATTACCACAGATATGTGTGTCAGAGGTTAGGCAAGACAAGAGAAGGAAACGTGTGAATAAATGTCGAAAAGGCTAATACCAACCTAGAACTGAGCATTAAATACAGGCAAAAAATGCACATGATGGCCTCTAAGTGTATGTAGTGCAACCCACAATGTATAAGAAGAAGGAAAAGAGAGAGAGGGAGAGAAGAGATAAAGAACCTGCCATTTAGGCAGGCTATGGGAGGGGGAGGGAATTGGGGACATTGGTGGTGGAAAATGGGCACTGGTGGAGGGCAGGGTGCTGGAGCACTATGTGACCGAAACTTCTAAACATGAACAACGTTGTAATTGTATATCTCACGGTGGTATAATAAAATATTTAATTAAAAAACGCTATTAACAAGTTCTGAGCACAGAGCTTGTTATAACCCAGGGAATGAGCCTCATTTGAATTTTATGGCCTTCTCCACTTACATTTTTTATTAAACCTTTTCTTACAATCCTAAAAAAAAAAAGAACCTGCCATAGAGGCAGGCTATGGGAGGGGGAGGGAATTGGGGACATTGGTAGGTGGGGAAATGGCCACTGGTGGAGGGAGGGTGCTGGAACCCTATGTGACTGAAACCCCCCAAATATGAACAACATTATAATTGTATATCTCACGATGGTATAATAAAATTTAATTAAGGGCCGGAGAGACAGCCCACGTAGGGCGCGCCCTGCACGCGCGCGGCCCGCGCCGGCCTGGGTTCGATCCGGCATCCCATATGGTCCCCCCGAGCACCGCCAGGAGTAATTCCTGAGTGCAGAGCCAGGAGTAACCCCGCGCACGCCGGTGTGACCCAAAAGCAAAAAAAAAAATATTAATTAAAAAATAATCTTCCATGAAAAGAACATCTCAAACAAGAAGTAGTAAACACTAAAAAAATGAAGATTGAGACAACCTAAGCAAAGATTAGATGTTAAGTGCAATGGTATATTTTGAATAAAGTTGAGTTCACTCATTGGTTGTAGCTACACAGTGTCTCATTCAAAACACACTAAAACAGAAACGAAAAACCGTCTAATATTTACTGACGACTACGAAATAAATGCAAAAGAGAATTCCCACTGCATAAGTCTTAATATGTTAGCATGGCAGAGCCTGGCAAGCTACCCATGTTGTATTTGATATGCCAAATACCAGTAACAATTATAGACCCCATTCCCATGACCTGATGGAATGGTTTGAGGCTCTTTATGTTTCTGGAGCAAGCAGGTGCCCTTGGGCTCTACTTGCATGGAGACAGGTCATATGGAGATGTTACTGGTGCCCGCTCGAGCAAATCGATGATAAACGGGAAGACAGTGATACAGTGACAGTGAAGTCTTAATAAGCATGCTTTTTAGAAATTTTGATCCAAGATTTACACATTCACTGTCCTGCAGCCATCTCTGATCTCCCTTCTTTCTAAATTATCCCCAACAATCCAGTATTCAGTCCAGACATAAGCCTGCCTGCCTGCCTGCCTTTTCTCTCTTTCTCTTTCTAACTCTCATGTTTTCTTTTTGTTTTGGGGTCACACCTGGCAGTTCTCAGGGCTTACTTCTAGCTCTGTGCTCAAGAAACACTCCTAGAAGCGCTTGGGGCACTCTATATGGTGCCAGAGATCAAACTCAGGTCAGCCACGAGAAAGGCAAGAGCCCTATCTGCTATACTGTCTCTTCACCTTTCTGTCAAATTCATTCTGACAAATACAATATAAACTCACAAATCCCTGGAGTAGAATCTTTTCCAAAATATATGGGACCTAAAGAACATTTGCATCTTAAGTTGTGTTTCTCTTACTTGTGTTTATTTCTTTTGCTACTGTTACTTTATGATATGCATCCATTCTGACCACTGTGTGTTGTAGAAGAGCAGAAAGCAAGGAACACAGTGAGGGGAGGGAACCATCAGAAAGAAACCTGAGCTAGGGAACAGCAGAAAGGAAAACAGTATGGATTCAAGATATAACTTCTAGGTCGAACTAGTTTGACTTGCAGGTGACAAGAAGTAGGGTGAGAAGTGGGAGAGGGAGTGGGAGGGGAGGAAGAGTTTGGGCTGTCTCCCAGATCTCTGACTTGAACATTTTAGCCAATGGCTTGTTCTTTTTTTAATTTTTTATTATACCACAGTAAAACATACAGTTACAAAGGTGTTCATAATTGGTTCTTGGTAATACAGTATTCCAGCACCCATCCCTCCACCAGTGCCCCATCACCACCACCAGTATAGCCACCCCCTCCCGCCCACCCCCCAGGCTGCCTCAGTAGCAGGTACCCCCTTTCCCTCTTTCTCTCTCTGTCTCTCTGTCTCTCTGTCTCTGCATCTCTCTCCCCTTCTTTTTACACATTGCGGCTAGCCCTGCAGACGTTTAGCGTTTATCATGTAAGTCTCTTTGTGTATATTCAATGGTGAGTTCTAGTCTGACATTACCATTGCCCACACTCAGTTAAACACTGGTATATGTTTATTTCCCATTAATGAGTGCAGTCATTCTATATCTGTCTTTTTACTTCTGACTAATTTCACTCAGCATGATAATCTCCATGTCCATCCATTTGCAGGTAAATTTCACAATTTTGTCTTTTCTGACAGCTGCATAGTATTCCATCGTGTAGATGTATCACAGTTTCTTTAGCCAGTCCTCTGTTCTCGGGCATTTAGGTTGTTTCCAGATTTTAGCTATTGTGAATAGCGCAGCGATGAATAAAGAAGTACAGATAGTGTTTCTGTTATGTGTTTTTCGGTCTCTCAGGTATATTTCCAGGAGTGCTATTGCTGGATCAAATGGGAGTTCAATATCTAGTTTTCGGAAGAATGACCATATTGTTTACCAAAAGGGCTGGACCAATCAGCACTCCCACCAACAGTGAATGAGAGTCCCTTTTTCCCCACATCCACGCCAGCACCGGTTTTTCTTGCTGTTTTGGACTGTTTTGCCAGTCTCTGTGGTGTGAAGAGCTTTGGGATGAAAAATTAGTCTAGAGTTTTAAAGTATTATGTTTGAGTTTTTTAAGAATTACTTAAACATAGTTATCCAAAAGGTAGTTGAATATGAGACTAAATTCGGGTTCAGAGAAATCAGGCCAGGAGGTATAAATCTGTGAGTTTTCCATACAGAAATGTTACTTGCATGCCGGGCGCTCCGCCGGGGTCCCGGCAGTGCCGGGAAGCGAGTTCCCTTCTACCTCCCGAAGCCGGGCGAGAGCGGATGAAAACTCAGGAAACCGATGCAGTTTTAAAAGGCTTTACTTATCACAGGTTCAGGCATACAAATCAGCAAAAGGAAAAACCCGATGCTTAGGATTCCAGGCTAGAACCCCAGCCACGTGTAGGCCAAGATGGCGACCACCACGTGTAAAAGCTTCCAAGGGGAATGAACGCCCACAAGGAGAAATCCCACAAGGAAGAAGGAAGGGAGGCGGGAAACCGGCTAGTTTATATCCCTGTAACTCAGACCTTCCTCCCACTGTTATGGAAAGCAGGGAGGGTCCAATGCCCTTAGGTAATCCCTCCCTGCATCTCACCTAGGGCCTTTACTGTGCTAATGTTTTGAGCCGGGAATGCCTTTGTAATGTAGAGAAGGGGGTTTCTGAGATGGCATGTCACTGTACCAAAGACCAACACCAATGCCAGTTAAATATTTCTCCAAGCCTTCACAAGTCTCCTCTACTTCATTGTAGTTTTATATTTTAGTTGCCTTTGAGTATATCAGGGAGCCATGCTTGTTTGCTTGGAAGCAAACAGCATTTCTCTCTGGTCTAATTACTCGGTTGTCCCTACGTGGCCAGGCTAATATGCTGGTAAGATCTAGCTAGTCCCACGATGATTGTGATAGCATGGGAGAATATTTATACCAGCTAGTACAGCATACATGGTCGGATAAACTGCCACATTTAGACTACCCCCTTATCTACGGAGTGATTTGCGGGAGGCAATCCAGAGCAGATGCAGCGGCCCTTAGGAGTCCTGCAACACTTGCAAGCTGTGTGAGCAGATGAGACTGGACTTATCTCTGCTTTTGGCCTTAGTACCATGTCCTGAGCATTCGAGTGCTCAAAAGCATTGTATTTTAGCTCCTTCCTGTCTTTTTTTTTGGGGGGTGGGTCACACCTGACAACGCTCAGGGGTTACTTCTGGCCCTGCACTCAGGAATTACTCCTGGCAGTATTCAGGGAACTATATGGGATGCCAGAGATTGAACCCGGGTTGGCCACATGCAATACAAACGCCCTTCCCACTGTTATAGCTCTGGGCCCACTGAACTATTGCTCCGGCCCCAAGCTCTTTCCTGTCTTATTCACCCTTGTTTCCTCAAGCCTTGGGAGAGTGTCTGACATATGGCAGGTGCTCAATAATTTCCTGTAAATGGGAAGAATGATTTAGCAGTTCTCAATAGCAGTGTTTTTTGAATCCATGAAAGACTTTCAGATAGAATGTAACTCTATAAGATAGAGTTACATTGGCAGATAAGTTTCAAAAAGAAGAACACAAAACAAACAAACAAACAAAACAAAACAGAAAAATTAAGAAAAACATGTGAGAAAGGCAAAAGCAAATACATGACATCTCAGTTAGGTAAATAAAAAAAATGAAAATAAAGGCTATATAGTTTACCTAAAACTGAAACTAGAACCCCCTCTCTTTTGATTCGTTCTGCCATTCTTTCTCTATAAGAAGCCCGATCTTTTCTTTTTGCAGACTAGAAAATACTCCAGATATTGTGTGCATACAACTACATGCAAAAGAAAAAAAACCAAATAGATTAGTTTTGGAATTTGTGACTTTGCCACTTAAAACAATCTTCTACTTTTCTTCCACGTAAGCTTTCCCTCAAGATTCAGTTCAAATAACGTATGGCCTTTCCCAGTTCCCAAAAGCAGAAATTGGCTCCCTCCTCCCTTTTTAATTGACATTATGCTGTCAGAGATATAGTTCCCATTATACCAGCAGTTTTTGTATCTTTTCAGAACGGTTCAAGCCTGCTATTAAAAGATACATTAATTGAACAAAGCTGTGTATAGAACAGAGTACTGTGCCAATAGGGATTTTCTTTTTCTCTTTAAGGATTATAGTTATGTTATAAACTTGTATGTACATGCATGCAAACATGCATAGAATCATTTCTAGAATTTCTCCCATGAAAGTTGCCTCTGAAAAGAGGAACTGCAATGGGTAGAAGCAGATCAAAGACATGTGTTTTTATATATGTACACTTTGTGCCATTTTTGATGTTTAAAAGCATGTTTATGCATTAGTTTAGCCAAAAATCCAATGTGAAAATTAATTTTTAAAAAATGAGGTTGTATTTTGGTGAACACTGATGCTTGAAATGATTATTTATAGTTATCGTAATCTATATAAATTTTAGTACTTGAAATATTTCTTTTCTTTCTTTCTTTCTTTTCTTTTCTTTTTTTTTTTTTTTCTTTTTTGGGTCACACCCAGTGATGCTCAGTAGTTACTCCTGGCTCTTCACTCAGGAATTACTACTAACAGTGCTCGGGGACCATATAGTGGATGTTGGGGATGGAACCCTGGTTGGTAGCATGCAAGACAAATGCCCCTACCTGCTGTGCTATCACTCCGGCCCTCGAAATATTTCTGAACTTTATTTTGAATAATATTGAGGAGATTAGGGGGCTAGAGCGATAGCACAAAGAGTAGGACATTTGCTTTGCACAAGGCCAAGCCCGGGGTCTATCCCCAGCATCCCATATGGTCTCCCCACACACTGCCAGGAGTACTCCGGAGTGCAGAGCCAGGGAGTAATCCCTGAGGATCATCAGGTGTGACCTCCCAAAAAGCAAAAAAAAATATTTCATATACTTGTATATATATCATATACATATATATGTCATATACGTATATGTATATGTTACATACATATATATGTGTGTGTGTGTATATTATATATGTATATATATATATTAAGGAGTTAGATAGTATAGAGGGTTAAGGCAATTGCTTTCAGGCAGCCAACCCCATTTTCCCAATTAAAAATGTCATGTATTTCCTGTCACCATGTGGCTCCCCAAGCTTCTCTGGATGTGTCCCCAAAACCCTTAACAATATTATATTGAGAAAATCTTGATCAAGAAAGACATGTGATTACAAATGGCAATAGTGTTCTTTAGCTACTCGTCAACTAGGCAGGTTCAGAATTTTGAAAAGATTAATGGAAAATGTTTGTTGAAAAAAATCAAGTGGAGAACAGATGGGGATTTGGATGACTCAAAAATGGCAGAATGTTGATAATTGTTGAATCTGGGTGATGATTATAAAACTGTTCATTATTCTGTTGTTTACTTTGTAACTGTTTCAAAGTGTCAATAATAAAATATTTTAAAAATTGTTTCACAAAAATAGCAAACAGTAGATCACATACTTCATCATAAAAAGTTAAAGAGCCATAAATTTAAGAATGTACAAAACCCAATCCATCCTATCCTATTTATATAAGAATTTTTACTGCTCTTAAAAAATTAATGTCAGGAGCCAGAGAGATAGCACAGGGGTCAAGGTGCATGCTGTGCATACATATTCTCAGTCAATCCCCTGCACCACACAGTCCTTTAATCAGTAGTGACCCCTGATTGCAGAACCAGGAGTAATCCTGGAGTTCTGCTGGATGTAATCCAAATACACACCCCCTCCCAAACACAATCAAATAGAAACATCAAAAACCCAGGGCTGGAGAATTAGTACGTTCTAGATGTACAAATGTTAGACTTAATTCTTGCATGTGCTTGACCTGGGTTCTGTCCTCAGCATATGGTCGCCAGAGACCTAACCAAGTGCAGAGTTAGGAGTAAGCACTGACAGCATGGGGGTGGGCGGGAGGGGGTGGGGTACATTGGTGGTGGAAATGGGGCACTGGTGGAGGGATGGGTGCTGGAATACTGTATTACCAAGAACCAATTATGAACACCTTTGTAATTGTATGTTTCACGGTGGTATAATAAAAAATTTTAAAAAATAATAAAATAAAATAATTCAGTAATTAAAAAAAATAAAAAAAATAAATAAAAAGGAGTAAGCCCTGAGCATGGCTGGGTGTGACCAAAACCAAAAGTCCATTTTTAAGACAAAAATAATGAAAATCAAACAGATATGTACTATGATCCTACAGTTAACTATAGATTTTTCTATAGGCAAATAGACGTAAAACTAGAATTTTAGAAAGACCAATATAAAGAGACAACCTTTATAAATTGTGATACTTTCAATATATATAAATATATACTCAGAAATGGCAGGAAAAATTTAATGTTGCATTATTCACATATACAAAGAGTTTACCTGATAATAGGTATTAACTAATGGTAGTTTCAACGTATTAAAATTTACCTATGGAGACTATCTGCTGAGGGAAATTATCGGAAGGAAAAGGACAGATATAGAATGACTGCATCTTTACATCAATATAAACCTGTTTTACTAATTGTGGAATGGTTAAACCACATTGAATATACACAAAGAGACTAATAATAACTACTCCTGGCTACCCTAAGTGTAAAATAAAGGCGAAAGACAGAGAGAGAGAGAAAGAGAGAAAGGTACCTTAAGAAGGGGTGGGGGGGGGGGGGGTTGGTGGTGGAATGTGGGGCTGGGGGATGGGGGTGGTATGTAACCCAAACCCAATTATCTTTTAATGTTTTTTCCCATAAAAATAAAATTTAATCCAAAAAAAAATTTCATGCTAAATTAATCATTTTATTAGTTTATAAACTATTTGGTCTATTTTGAAGATGAAATTCATATCAAACATTTATTCTACCCCCTGAGCACAGAGCAGTTTAAAAATCATTCCACTGGACAGTGATAAACCCCAAAGTCAGGTATTCTGTTTTATTCATCTCTTTTCTCTCAATACCAAACACAAGTGTTTAATGAACAAGGATTGTGAACAGAAGTTATGGGAACACTGATTTTAAGCCTCAGAGTAATGGTATTAAAATTGCATCTATGCAATTTATTTATTTTTATGAGTAGACAGAGTCAATCTTTATTGTGAACAATCCAATGGAAATTTTAATTAGAAAAATTTAAATCAACAGTTCTTCCATCTTTCATATTTCTTTTTTTTTTTTTTTTTGCTTTTTTGGGTCACACCCGGCAATGCTCATGGGTTTCTCCTGGCTCTGCACTCAGGAATTACTCCTGGCGGTGCTCGGGGGACCATATGGGATGCGGGGATCGAACCCAGGCCGGCACAGGCCGGCCGTGCAAGGCAAACGCCCTACCCGCTGGGCTATCACTCCAGCCCCCATCCATCTTTCATATTTCTACAAATAAATTAATATATGTTTTTAATTAATATTTTATTATACCACCATGAGATATACAATTATAACGTTGTTCATGTTTGGGGGTTTTGGTCACATAGTGTTCCAGCACCCTGCCCTCCACCAGTGCCCATTTCCCACCACCAATGTCCCCAATTCCCTCCCCCCCTCCCATAGCCTGCCTCTATGGCAGGTTCTTTATCTCTTTTCTCTCTCCCTCTCTCTCTCTTCCTTCTCTTACATATTGTGGATTGCAATACATATACTTAGAGGCCATCATGTGCATTTTTGCCTGTATTTATTTAATGCTCAGTTCTAGGTTGGTATTAGCCCTTTCGACATTTATTTGCACATGTTCCCTTCTCTGTCTTACCTAACCTCTGACTCCCACACGTTTGTGGTAATTGCCACCTTTGGTAAGACCTCCTGATCCACGTTTTGCTTGACATTGAATTTTGGTATCATAATATGTATATATATTTATGTCATGCAAATAAATGTAGTCATTCTATATCTGTCTCTTTCCTTCTGACTAATTTCACTCAACATGATCCTCTCCATGTCCATCCATTTATAGGCAAATTTCATGACATCATTTTTCCTAACAGCTGCATAGTATTCCATTGTGTAGATGTACCAAAAGTTTCTTTATCCAGTCATCAGTTCTCGGGCATACTGGTTGTTTCCAGGTTCTGGCTATTGTGAATAGTGCTGCTTAAATTAATATATTTATAGGAATTTTTCAATACCTTGGCAAACGAGACAGCGTTCTTGACTCTCTTTCGTCGACAGAGGTCGGAACTCCAGATTCCTTCTCTCACTTGAGTGAGACGTGATATTCCAAACATAGCTCTTTAGATTCTTCTTTTGGGAGACCCAAGTAGCATTCTCATCCTGCTTTCCTTGGGCCCAGGTCTCTGAGGCATATGTTAATGCAGGGAGAATGGTGGAGTCAAAGAGATGTGCCGGACCGAGCTGGAGGTTCTTTTGTCCTTTTTTTAGCTATTTCTTCCATGCTCTTGGAGGCATTCCATGCTGCTTTCCTCTTCCGCTCTTCTTGCGCAGCTCAGGTTTTTAGGTCGTTCATCATGTTGACTTCTCAACCTAGGTACACATAACTGCTGCATTCAGAGATGTTTGTTCTGTTGAGAGTGAATGGGGCCTCTGGAACTAGTTCGTTTTTTCATGAATATAGTTTTATTGAGATTCAGCTGTACACCTATCTTTCCACATTCTCGGTCAAAGTCAGCCAGCATTTGTGCCGCTTGGCTAATGTTGGTGTCATTAGAACGATGTCATCGGTGAAGCAGATGTAGTGTAGTCACCGGCCGTGTATCTTCACTCCCATTCCTTACCATTCTAATTGTCGCATGATGTTCTCGAGGGTGGCGCTGAAGAATTTCAGAGAAATGGTATCACCCCTGATGAACCTCTCTTTTTGACATCAATGATCACTTCCTTGTGGAATGGTGAGCCCCTGGTGGTGAATCCATAATACAGCTCCACGAAGGATCTTGATATATTGGGTTTGAACGCCCTGTTTGACTAGAGCTTGGATGACCACTTCAGTCTCCACAGAATCAAAGGCTTTCTTAAAATCAATGAGCGTGAGATAGAGCGGCATCTTGAACTCCCTACAAACTTCAATGAGCTTGGTTACCGTGTGGGATATGGCCGATTGTACTGAATCCTTTTTTGGAACATCGAAAATCAGATGGGCTGGACATGTAATGCAACTTGGAAATGACTGTTGGACTAGAGCCATTACGGACTGGATCCCACAGGACATCAAAAATCACGTGGCTGCCCACCTACAAGATGGTCAGACTTCTTCGTCAAGACCCTGAACAAATAGTTTGAGGCTCTTCGTATTCCTGGAGCAAGCAGATGCCATTGGGCTACACTGGCACATGATAGGGACAAATGGAAACGTTACTGGTGCCCTGTCAAGCAAATCGATGAATAATGGGATGTCAAGTATCAGTTGATCAAGTTATAAGAATTTTTCACTTTGAAAAATGTCATCAGATAATAGATGTTTGAACTTTTTCTCTTAAACATCTAATTAGGATATACTTTCTCTCAAAAGCATCTAGAGCTTCCTCATTTCCCGATAGACTTTATTCACTCCCTCTCCTTTTGTTGCCATTTGTGATGCTTGAGGTTGCACACGCCTGGTTGTGGTGCTTGCACATCTTGGTTATGGTATTCACTGAGGGTTGCACTCATGAGGATGCTTGCGGAGCTTGTGCCAATGCTTGTCAGGATCTCATTTACTTGTAGTGTTCACACATACCTGTGCACCAGGATCACATACTCTGTTGCAGTGCTGGAGATCTGAGCTTGGTGCATGTAGGTGGTACTGGGGGATCAAGCTCGTGATCTCAGCACAGTAGGGTGTTTAGTCACTGAACCATCCACCTCTTATAGTATTTTCTGGCTTGACACCAGCGACAACCAATTTCCTAGGTAATTTCCAACTTTTGGTTTTATAAACAATGGGACAATATCACTGAACTTAACAGAATTCTTGTGAGAGTTATTTTAAATTTAATATTGTATAAAGCCATATTTACACATAGCTTAAGAAATTAAGTAATATTAGAGTGATTTTCCCAGTTCCTTCCCTTTGTTTTAATGACCAGAGAGGGGGCACTCATACTTAGTGGGAGTGCTCATCAGGGTTTCACCTTTCAGTTGTGATCCTAAAATTCACTCAGAGATCACATACTTCATTGTGGGGTCAGGAACCACAAACAGCAGAGCTGCTGGGATTGCACTGTGGCATGTGAGGTGGAGACTGAACTCTTGGCTTCCTGAGCTCAGGCTTGCAAGGCAGATGCTTTTGCTACTGAGCTATCCCAATCTACTTAGAAAGTTGATTTTCTTTTGTAGTCAGTTGTTTTTTCTTCTTGCCCTTCTTCAACCTCCAAAGGCTTATTAAATCGCTCTGAAAATGAAAAATGCTGAACTTCTCCCCCACCCCCAAATTAGAGCTGCAGAGCAGTCTGGAACTTTCTTCTGCGTCCTGACTTTACATAAGGCATAGCCTTTCAATCTAGGATCTCTCCTTTTTCTTATTTTTTCCTTTGTTTTTGAATATCTTCCATTAGAATGGGTATATAGAACATGCTTTAGATATACAGGGGTCTTTTTTAGATATTTGCAAATATTTTTGCTCCATTCTTACACACGACTAATGATTTGGATTGGGGAGATCATTTACTCAGAAATTTGACTTGTTCCACTGTCATAAGGCATTCATTTTGCTGCTAATCATTTGAATGCTGTTGTAATTTCTGATCCTTTATCTGTGATTCCCCCTCCTAAGATTTTAGGAACTTCTTTCTGTTAATAATGTTTTTAAATTTTATTATGTGGTGACCTTTTTGGTTTGCTTTCTTTCTAAAACCCTATGAGGGATGGTTAAAATGCTTTTCAAATAGGAAAATATTATTGCATTTACCAATAACTATTTCCTCTCACATTGCTTTTTCGAGGATGAGGGAAAGAGGGAAGTCTGGAGAAAGGAGAGATGTTTGGGCCACGGCTGAAGGTGCAGTACTTAGTTCTGGCTCTGCTCAGAAGTCACTCTTGGCAGTACTTGAGGAAACGTGTGCTGCTGGGGATTGAGCCAGGCTCAGCCACAAGGAAGGCAAGCACCTTTACAAGTGTACTAGCTTTCTGTGCTATCTCTCACATTCCTTTTCTATTTCCCCCTCCCTTCCCAGGCCTTGAGAAAATAACCCTATGCACATTAGACTATGTTTAGTTAATGTGAGAACAGATGACATCAGGAGAGAGAAGTCAAAGCATTTCTTTTGAGGGTAGGGCGGGGATGGGGTCACACCCAGGTACTCAGGAGCCCTTCTTGGCTCCATGCTCCAGTGATCCCGGGTTGTGCTCAAGAGACTATCTGTGGTGCCAGGTAATTGAAACAGGGTCTCTACAACTGCAGCACGCAAGGCAAGTGCCTTGCTTCCTGTACTACTTCTCCGCACCCAAGTTAAAGTATTTTTTTCTGAGCTATATCCTGGAATTTCTCAGACAGCAATTTGATCTCCCACTGGAAACTCCTTCCTTCTCAACTCCAGCTCTCTTTTATTTCCATTTATACTCCTCCAAACCTGCCCCTTCAGCCTTGGGAGTGTAACAGTTTCTCATTGCTGCTAATTTGTGACAAGATGCCAGTTTTGTTTATTCCTTTAATCCTTCCTGCTCACATCTCCACATATTTATATCCCGTCATAAAATCCTTTCATCTTAACCACTGGGTTTGTTAATAACTCACTCTATTTTCTAAGAAATATTGAGCTTCTTTCCCCACCTCCTTTATTTAAAAACAATGGTTTACAAGTCATTCATGATACATTTGTTACAGGCATTCAAGGGTGTGACCTTCCCTCTACAATGCTAGCATTGTCCCCAATTTCCCAACGCCCCAAACCTGCCACCTTAGCAGGCACAAAATACTTTATTTTATATTGCCTTATACAAATATGGCTAATGGATTATATAAATATATATACTTCAGTAAAAGAAAATTTGTGAAATGTGTTATATCTCACCATGGGGTCATTAAGTTTTTGAGGGTTTACTAAGCTGTTTGTTGCTAGATGAGAGATATTCCATGTTAATTGTTTTTATTCAGCTTAGTGGCTTCCATGTGCTCCTATTGGGCTGTTGGTAGTGCAGAATTTGGAAGTGCCACTCCAGAAACTGCAGAATATTTAATTGGGTCATGAGTTTACACGGCAGCACTTGTGGGATGTGCGTGTGACTGCCAGGGGCTTCCTCTAGTACAGTTAAAGGGTTAGGGTTAGGGCTCAAGAGTTCTTTGCCTGAAGACCAACATACCTGGAATTTTCAGCAGTTTGGAATCTCTACAGAGCTTATTCCTGAGTATGGATTTGGGCCATTGGCACCGCAGCAGCAGGGAGAATACTCGGCCAGCTCTGTTTCTGATGCCGCAGAGTTTTCAGCCCAAATACCAGTGTTCCTGTGAAGTTTTGTGGCTTATTGATCTTTTCTGAGATTTAATTGTCAATCTGTAAATCTGGGCCTGTGGATAAGCTTACATGGTAACAATTATGGGATGTGGGTGTCAGAAATATTGAGCTTCTTGTTCTCACCTTCTAACTTTATTATTTTTGTTTGTTTTGGGGTCATGCCCCACCATGCTCAGGGCTAATTCCTAGCTCTGTGCTCAGGGGTCACTCCCGCTGACTTGGGCAACCATATATAGGGTGGGTGCTAGGGATATACCCACGTTGGCCACCTGCAAAGCAAACAACCTACCCATTGTACTATCTCTCTAGTCCCCTTTTTACTTTATTTTCTCCTTTAATTTCATCTCTTGCATTTACCTTTAGAATTTAAATTTTTAGTCTCTGTCTTCCAACTTTTTTGTGAATTTCTCATGTCAGCAACCATACTTTTCATTTATAAGAGTTCCTTTTATTCTGTGATCATTCCTTTTTATTATAACATTCCATTGTTCATTATTCATATTTTGTGAATATAATTTATCCTCAAGAATTGTCTGTTTCCCTGTTTTGGTGTCTGCCTTCCATAATGGAGGCATTCTTCAAATGTCACGGAACTTTCGCATAATAGATGATTGGCAGTTAAATTCAGAGTGGTATTTGTCCCCTGGTGGACAGCTCTTTGAGGACAGGAAGTTAGGTATCTACCTTCTCCATTGTATGGTCCCCACATGTTCTTTTTCTCTCACTTTTCCTTATTTTATTTCCCCCTTCTCTATTTTCGTTATTCTTGTTGTACAGCAACAAGAACTGGTGTACACACTTTGTTGCTGCCCCAGGGGCTCCAAATGGCAGTGCTCCTGGGATTACTCTTAGATGATATTGGACAAAAACCTCATAGCCGCATATCTGCAAGGCAGGTGCTGTACAAGTGAGCTATCCCTGATTTCTCCCACCTGTTTTTTCTTGTGCTATTAAAATTTTAAAGAGATCCTGCCAATATCTTGTTTTGTATTCTTGGAACCAAGTGCAGTAATTAGACTCAAGTTCAGAATGCACTTTGATTTAATGGGAGTATTTTTCTGGAATTAATTCCTTGAAGTGAAATTGTGGTATCTGAAGGTATGTGCTTTAAAATTTGATGGATTCAAGTGCAATTCTGGAAGCAACTAAAGAAGAAAGTTTAATGTGGTTTAAAAGAACCAAGCAAATGCATTTTCTAAGCTTTAAATGTCAGCAGAATTTAATAAAGTGCTTTCCTTATGGAATTAATGTTCTCAGAGGTAAAATAGACTAAAATTCTTCTTTACCATGGATCCTACTTGGCTTTAGAATTAGAGCTAACATGGGCTATTTGAAAGATTAAATTTCTGATCATTCAGAAAACAAAATTAGGTTTTCCAAAGAAACCATTTGATTGGTATTGCAGTATAAGTGGAAGTGGAAACCTATAAAGAAGTTCTTGGTCTTATTTACCTATAAAAACCAGAGGAAGTAACAACTAAAAATTACTTAAACCAGATTATCTTTGGTAACTGATACTGAGTTTATGACTTAACTGTTCATGGGAGATCTGGTTTTAGGATTGTGATTACTCTGTAGGTTTTGAGAATAATTAGGGGTTGAAACTATTCAACCACACCCCAAGAGCAAGCTACAGGACATGAAGATAACTTCTAGAGTATCTAA
>JAJIBD010028222.1:0-26238 GCA_021461705.1 Cryptotis parvus
TGGCATATAAAGAAGACCATAAAACCATTATCAAACCAAATTTATTAATGGAAATAAATAGTTCTGTCATAAAGGAAGATGACAAAGTGCTTAATTTCTTGTGTTCCCAAAATCTTATCTTTTCCATTCAAAAGATAATGTTGCATCCAATAAAGGGAAAGGTATGAAAGAAAAAGTTTTATATCTGTGGCATAACCACAAGTTAGAAAATTAAATTAGGGAACAAAAACTAGTAGTGTGTAAGGTGAGCTTCTGGGGTGGTTTTCTATGACCAACTGTAATTTGCCACACCAGCCAGCGCCTGCTGCCATTTCCTCTCAAACCAGCCCTTGTGCCTGAAACACACAATGGAAGAACATTCCCCCAGAGCACCGCATTGGTAGACTCAGAATGGGACATCTGGACTGGTAGTCTCAGCCACCCAGAGTGCCCAAGACACGAAGGCAGCAGCCACAGCTCCAGTCCTGGCCCCTGCCAGGACTGCAGTCACTGCCAAGTCTGGGCCCGGAGTCACAGCGACTACAATACTGATACACTGAGTAGCACATCACACCCAATTTGTTTGTAACAGCTCAGTAAAAGTTCACATCCTTAGCAACATCTTTGTGAGAGATATGTCATCATAAGCAATATAAAGTTAATCATTCAGTGGCTGCTAGGAAGTAGACTTGGGGGTGGGGAGGAAACTAGGAACTTTGGTGGTAATAAGGGCACTTTGGCAATGGGACTGGTGTTGGAATATTGGTACCTGAAACAACTATAGTAAACAACTTTTGTAAATCACATGGTTTAAATAAAGTTTTTAAAAAAGAAAACATAATTAACAATATTATAAATTAAAGAGCATCTATCAAAAAAAATTTTTTTTTTTGCTTTTGGGTCCCACACCAGGCAATGCGCAGGGGATTACTCCTGGCTCTTCGCTCAGGAATGACTCCTTGGGGCTTTTGGGGGGACCATATGGGATTCCAGGGATCGAACCAGCGTCCAGCACATGCAAAGCAAAATGCCCTACCGGCTGTGCTATCACTCCGGCCCTGCCTCTATCAATTTTTAAGAGTATTTAAAAATGGATTCTTGTGATTTAATATTCCTAAATATGATTCAGTTGAGAATACACTTTTGTTGGGGAAAAAGGATGATCTATCACCTATCAGCTGCATTATAGTTTTGTATCTTTTGTTTGTTTTGTACTACACCTGGAGGGTGCTCAGAGCTTACTTCTGATGCTACACTCAAGGATTGTCGGGGATGCCGCCGGGGTCCCTGACAGTGTCAGGACAGAAGTTCTCTTCTACCTCCGAGGACGCCGGGGAAACAGATGAAAACTCATAGGTCCGGTGCAGTTCCAAAAGGCTTTTAATAGTACAAAAGCTCTTCCACAGCACTCCAATATAATGAACAAACTCTAGCTTTTGGTCCGAACTTAGACCATACAAAGAGCCTAAGTCTCCCACCAAAGAGAGAGGATCTCACCCGAGATGAGTCCCAACCAAGAAGAAGGAGCAAAAGGCCAAAGAGCAAAAACCAAAAGCCAAAAGAAAAAGGCCGAGGAGCCAAAAGCCACAGGAGCCAAAAGCCAAAAGCGAAAGGCGAAGGGGCCTCAAGTCAGTCCCTTATATACACAAGTAATCCGGGGTGGGGGGGGGGTCATGTCATCAAAGAACCCTAAACAGAATGTAGAAGAGCAGTGCCACACCCCCTATTGCAGGTATAAACAAAAGTTATGCCAAGGACTAATCCGAGATTATCTCTTATGTAAAACACTGGAGAGAGGGTTAATATAAAGTAATACACCTTAATTTCATGAGCTTCATGTAATCTAGATGGTACCCACAAGGTCCTTCTTATTATTATCTGCACCAGGGTGACTCTGAGTATCTTGTTCTCGTGTACTGAAAGGGTCACACTCACCTGCTTAAGAGCAAACTAGTATGATCCTTCCTATAATCTTCCTATAGTCTCAACGTAGCCAGGGTGGTAGTCTCCTGGAAATTCTAACTGCCCCACGCTGGGTGCAGTGGGTATAAAGAGGAGCTGTGCCCAATCTAGAAAACATAGAAGTCTTAGTAGATGTATAAGTCCAGAAGTTATTCAGTCAAGGTGACTTCTGTAACTGCCACACCCTCTAGCTGTGTTTACATAGAAGAGAGATCTCATTAGAATGAACCTTGACTTAAGTAGATTAAGCTGGGAGTGGGCAAAGCAACAAAACTCCCAGAATAGCTAAACCTGTCCTCCAACAAAGGATCGCTCCTGGCAGTCAGCTGCATTCAAAGGCAAACCCCTTACCCATTGTACCATCTCTCTGGCCCCTAGTTTTATTATTTTTTTATAGTAAATTTGATGTAGCTGGATTAGATTCTGTGGAATAAAAAGTCATTATCAGTAGAATGTTCCCTCTAAATAGTAGAATTGAATGTCACAAATGTCTTTTTCCTTTGTGTAAATTGAAAGTTGATCATAATTTGTCACTTGTCACTTGTCTTCTGTTCTGTTAATCATCAATTTGCTCGGCGGGCACCAGTAACATCTCCATACGTTCTGTCACATGCTAGTGTAGCCCAAGGGCATCTGCTAGCTCTAGGAACATAAAGAGCCTCAAATCATTCCATCAGGTTATGGGAATGAGGGCTATAATTGTTACTGGCATTTGGCATATCAAATATGACACAGGTAGCTTGCCAGGCTCTGCTGTGCGGGTGGGATACTCTTGTAGTCACCTCTAATCTCGAGCATTTGTTGATGAACTGCACAGCCACTTTGCGGTGTGCAAGCCTGGCTGTGATAAGCTCTTCTGCTGGGTGGAGCTCTGATGAGAGGGGAGTCTGGATGTGGAAAAGCGGCGGCCCTCATGGTGTGGGGGTCCTCTAGCTTCTTGTGAGGCTCTGCTGGGGTGGCAGGCCAGGGGCTAAACCCACCTTCCTCCCAGGTGCCTCGTGATCAGCTGGAGCACAGGAAGAGCGGTAGCAGCTCTGCCCCGTGTATGTGAGTCTCTGAATCAGCATACCTGGGCTGGGCTTGAAAAGATTACTGCTGCAGGGTGGGTCTGTTCGAGCTGGACAGTGATCAGCTCTTCTACTGGGTGGAGCTCTGAAGAGAGGGGAGTCGGGATGTGGAAAATGGCATTACTCACAGCATTATTCACAACAGCCAAAATCCGGAAACATCTAAGTGTTCAAGAGCAGATGACTATACAAAGGAACTATAGCAGTTATGTACAATGGAATATTATTCAGTCATTATGACACAAATTTCTAATCCAATTATAAATCACTTGATCACTTGACATCCTGTTATTCATCGATTTGCTCGGGGGGAGCCAGCGGTGTTTCCATTTGACACTATCATGTCCCAGTGTAGCCCAATGGCATCTGGTTGATTCAGGAATACAAAGAGCCTCAAACCATTCGTTCATGGTCTTGATGAAGAAGTCTGACTATCTTGTCGGTGGGTGGCCACGTGATCTTTTGACATCCCTTGGGATACATTCAGTAACAGCTCTAGTTCAGCGGCCGGCTCCAAATCACATTATATGTCCAGCCCATCTGATTTTCGATTCCTTGGCAAACAAGACAGCGCCCCTGACTTTGGAACAGCGATGGAGTTCAGAGCTCCAAATTCCTTCTTTCACTTGAGTGAGGCGTGATATTCCAAGCATAATTTTTTCGATTACTCTTTGGGAGACCAGAATAGCATTCTCATCCTGCTTTTGTAGGGCCCAGGTCTCTGAGGCGTATGTTAATGCAGGGAGAATGGTGGAGTTGAAGAGATGTGCCCAGAGCCAGAGGTCTTTGTCTTTTTAGCTCTTTCTTTGATACTTTTGAAGGCATTCCATGCCGCTCTCTTCCTCCTGTGCAGCTCAAGTTTTAGGTCATTCATCATGTTGACTTTGTGACCTAGGTACACATAACTGCTGCATTCAGAGATGTTTGTTCCATTGAGAGTGAATGGGGCCTCTGGAACTAGTTCATTTTTCATAAACATAGTTTTGCTGAGATTCAGCTGTAGACCTATCTTTCCACATTCTCGGTCAAAGTCATCCAGCATTTGTGCCACTTGGCTAATGTTTGGTGTTATTAGAACGATGTCATCAGCAAAGTGGAGGTGGTGTAGTTCACTCCCATTCCTTCCCATTCTAATTGTCACATGATGTTCTCAAGGGTGGCGCTGAAAAGTTTTGGTGAAATGGTATCACCCTGACGAACCCCTCTTTTGACATTGATGATCACTTCTTTGTAGAATGGTGAGATCCTGGTGGTGAATCCGTAACATAGTTCACGAAGGATCTTGATGTATTGGATTTGAACACCCTGTTTGGCTAGGGCTTCGATGACCACTTCAGTCTCCACAGAATCAAAGGCTTTCTGTAAATCAATGAACGTGAGGCAGCTGTAGCCAGACGGAGAGTGGCAGGAACAGCCGTGCAGGCACCGGCCTAACTTGCGGGGCGCACGTGGACAATAGCGCCTAGGTGCGAAGAAGAGAGGCGGGGGACCCCGGCACGGGCCCAGGACTTGCCAAGCGGGCAGCGCAGCATGGCTGCGGCAAGTGGCAACAGTGAAGTCGGAGAGCCCCTCGGTTTGCGGCCCCCCCATTCCTGGGCGACTCTGTTGGGGCCTCAGAACCGGCCCTCGGGACAACACGATTACGGACACCTGGTGGTCATCTTTCTTTACCATCTTTACCGCCTCCATGTTTGCTGCCCTCATCAAGGACCACCAGTGGATGACCAGGGCACAGGCCATGTGTCCTCTGGCTAAGTGGAGGCGGCTGAAGGGTATGACCTGCTTGTCAGGGCAGAGAGCGACATCACACTTAGTGATGCTCAGGGGTTACTCCTGGCTCTGCACTCAGGAATTACTCCTGGCAGTGCTTAGCCCAGCAAGCTACTAAGAGTATACCGCCCACATGGCAGAGCCTGGCAAGCTGTCCGATGCGTATTCAATATGCCAAAACCAGTAATCCAATTATAAATAGTCCATCACTTGATCACTTGATAACTTGAATCCTGTTATTCATTGATTTGCTCGAGTGGGTGCCAGTAACATTTCCACTGGACCCTATCATGTGCCAATGTAGCCCAATGGCATCTGGATGATTCAGGAATATGAAGAGCCTCAAACCGTTCCTTCAGGGTCTTGACAAGGAAGTCTGACCATCTTGTAGGTGGGCGGCCACGTGATCTTTTGACATCCCGTGGGATCCAGTTGGTAACGGCTCTAGTCCAGCGGTTGTCTCCAAATCGCATTACATGTCCAGCCCATCTGATTTTCGATGCCTTGGCAAACGAGACAGTATCCCTGATTCTGGAATAGCGACGGAGGTCAGAACTCCGATTCCTTCTCTCACTTGAGTGAGGAGTGATATTCCAAGCATAGCTCTTTCGATTCCTCTCTGGGAGACCCGAATAGCATTCTCATCCTGCTTTCGTAGGGCCCAGGTCTCTGAGGTGTATGTTAATGCAGGGAGAACGGTGGAGTCAAAGAGATGTGCCCGAAGCCGGAGGTTCTTTGTCCTTTCAAAACTTCAGAGTGTTGAAAGTCCCTTCAATTCCCATTTTCTGGAGGGTTTTAATCATGAGCCGGGTGCTGGATCTTGTCAAATGCTTTCTCTGCGTCTATTGATAGGATCATATGGTTTTTATTTTTTCTCTTATTGATATGATGTATTATGTTGATTGACTTGCAGCCATCTACCAAAAGCCCACAGCGAGCATCATTCTCAATGGGGAAAAGTTGAAAGCCTTCCCCTGAGATCAGGGACAAGACAAGGTTGCCCACTCTCACCTCTTTTATTCAATATAGTACTGGAAGTACTTGCCATAGCAATCAGAGAAGAAAAGGACATCAAGGGCATCCAGATAGGCAAGGAAGAAGTCAAGCTATCATTATTTGCAGATGACATGATATTATACCTAGAGAACCCTAAACTCTCTACCAAAAACTCCTAGAAACAATAGACGATATAGTAGAGTGGCAGGATACAAAATCAACACGCAAAAGTCGGTGGCTTTCCTATATACAAATAACGAAAGAGAAGAAAGGGATATTAAGGAAACAATTCCATTCACAATTGTGCCACAGAAAATCAAATACCTAGGAATCAACTTACCCAAGTGTGTAAAGGACCTGTACAAAGAAAACTACAAGACACTGCTCCAAGAGATAAAAGAGGACACAAGGAAATGGAAACACATTCCCTGCTCATGGATGGGGAGAATCAACATTGTCAAAATGGTAATACTCCCTAGAGCTCTATACAGATTCAATGCAGTCCCTATGAGGATACCCATGACATTCTTCAAAGAAATTGACCAAACAATCCTGAAATTTGTATGGAACGATAAACCCCCAAGGATAGCTAAAGCAATCCTCGGGAAAAAGAAGATGGGAGGCATCACCTTACCCAACTTCAAACTGTACTACAAGGCAGTAGTAATTAAAACAGCATGGTATTGGAATAAAAACAGACCCGTGGACCTATGGAATAGAATTGAGTATCCTGACACCCAACCTCAAACACATGATCATTTAATCTTTGATAAAGGTGCAACGAGTCTAAAATGGAGTAAGGAAAGCCTCTTCAATAAGTGGTGTTGGGAAAACTGGGCAGCGACATGTAAAAAAAATGAATTTGGACCTGTGTCTAACACCATGCACAAAAATCAGATCAAAGTGGATTAAAGATCTCAATATCAGACTTGAATCCATAAAGTACATTGAAGAAAATATAGGAAAAACCCTCCATGACATTGAAGCTAAAGGCATCTTCAAAGATGAAACATCTCTAACAAAGCAACTAGAAGAAAAGATAAATATATGGGACTACATGAAACTAAAAAGCTTCTGCACCTCAAAAGAAACAGTGACTAAGATACAAAAGCAGTCCACAGAATGGGAAAGAATATTCACCCAATACTCATCTGATAAGGGGTTAATATCCAGGATATATCAGGCACTGGTAGAACTTTACAAGAAGAAAACAAACAACCCCATCAAAAAATGGGGAGAAGAAATGAACAGAAACTTCAGCAAGGAAGAAATTCGAATGGCCAAAAAACATATGAAAAAATGCTCATCATCACTAATCATCAGAGAGATGCAAATCAAAACAACAATGAGATACCACTTTACACCACAGAGACTGGCACATATTCAAAAGAACAAGAACAACAAGTGCTGGCGTGGGTGTGGGGAAAAGGGGACACTCATCCATTGTTGGTGGGAATGCCGGCTGGTACAGCCTTTCTGGAAAACAATATGGACATTCCTCCAAAGACTAGAAATTGAACTCCCCATTTGACCCAGCCATACCACTCCTGGGAATCTACTCTGGGAAACCAAAAATATGCAGCGGAAACACCATCCCTACTTTTATGTTCATAGCAGCATTATTCACAATAGCCAGAATCTGGAAGCAACCCGAGTGCCCGAAAATAGATGACTGGATAAAAAGCTTTGGTACATCTACACAATGGAATACTATGCAGCTGTTAGGAAAAATGAAGTTATAAAATTTGCCTACAAATGGATGGACATGGAGAAGATTATGTTGAGCGAAATTAGCCAGAAGGAGAGAGACAGTTACAGAATGACTGCATTTATCTGCATAACATAAATATATAGGTACATATTATGATACCAATATCCAAGGTCAAGTGAAACATACATCAGGAGGTCCTGTCAAAGGTGGAAATTATCACAAACGTGTGGGAGTCAGAGGCTAGGTAAGACAGAAAATGGAACAGTGTGCTAACAATTGTGAGGGTACTAATGCCAACCTGGAACTGAGCATTAAATAGAGGCAAAAGGATACACATGACAACCCTTTAATGTATGTTCTGTAATCCATAGTCTGGAGAGGAAGGAAAAGAGAAAGATAGAGAAATGGAAAGAAATAAAGAACCTGCCATGGAGGAGGGCTGGGGGAGGGGGAGGGAACCGGGGATGTTGGTGGTGGGAGATGGGCACTGGTGGCGGGATGGGTGCTAGAACACTGTATGACCAAAACCCAAATATGAACTTTTTAATTGTATATCTTTATAATTGTAAAAATAAAAAAATTAAAAAAAAAAAACTTCAGAGTGTTCCAGTGCATCTTTGGGAGGCTTTAGCGAGAAGGGCGCCTGTATGTGGTGGAGCCAGCTCGAGCCGCGGAGACGACCCTTCCTCTCTCCCCCGCCGCCCGGAGAATCACGAGTCCGGGCCGCACCGGAGCGCACGCCGGCCTAGCGGAGTCAGAGGAGAAGCACAGACTATGGCGCTGAAACGGATCAATAAGGAACTTAGTGATTTGGCCCGTGACCCTCCAGCACAATGTTCTGCAGGTCCAGTTGGGGATGATATGTTCTTCTTTTTCTAGTGTTTCATTGGCAAGCCACAATTATGGGACCTAATGACAGCCCATATCAAGGCGGTGTATTCTTTTTGACAATTCATTTTCCTACAGACTACCCCTTCAAACCATCTAAGGTTGCATTTACAACAAGAATTTATCATCCAAATATTAACAGTAATGGCAGCATTTGTCTCGATATTCTAAGATCACAGTGGTGTCCTGCTTTAAGTATTTCTAAAGTTCTTTTATCCATTTGTTCACTGCTATGTGATCCAAACCCAGATGACCCCCTAGTGCCAGAGATTGCACGGATCTATAAAACAGACAGAGATAAGTACAACAGAATATCTCGGGAATGGACTCAGAAGTATGCCATGTGATGCTACCTTGAAGTCAGAATAATCTGCATTATAGCTGGAATAAACTTTTAAATTACTGTGCCTTTTTTGATTTTCTTATCCGGCTGCTCCCCTATCAGACCTCATCTTTTTTAATTTTACTTTTTGTTTACCTCCCTCCATTCATTCACATGCTTATCTGAGAAGACTTAAGTTCTTCCAGCTTTGGACAATAACTGCTTTTAGAAACTATAAAGTAGTTAAAAGAGAACAGTTGCCCAAGATTCAGAATTTTTTTAAAAAATGGAGCATGTGTATTATGTGGCCAATGTCTTCACTCTAACTTGGTTATGAGACTAAACCATTCCTCACTGCTCTAACATGCTGAAGAAGCCATCTGAAGGAATATGGCTGGGGACTCAATGGTCTGGTCCAATGAAGCAGCATTGTTATAGCAGCATTCATCCTGTTTAAGCCTTCCACTGTTAGAGATTTGAGGTTACATGATATACTTTATGCTCATAACTGATGTGGCTGGAGAATTGGTATTGAACCTATAGCATCAGCCGAACAGAAAATGTGATGTATTTTATGCATGTTGATAAAGGAATGACCTGTTCTTGTTCTACAGAGAATGGAAATTGGAAGTCAAACACCCTTTGTATTCCAAAATAGGGTCTCAAACATTTTGTAATTTTCATTTAAATTGTTAGGAGGCTTGGAGCTATTAGTTAATCTATCTTCCAATACAATGTTTAATATAGCACTGAATAAATGATGCAAGTTGTCAAAAAAAAAAAAAACCTTCAGAGTGTTACTCCAGTGTCCGGTTTGTCATCTGATTGGTATAGCAATGCCCTTTGAGGAAAGTTGGTTTGCCAGGAGATCTCAGGTGGAAAATTCTATGACATAGCTCTCACCCATTGCTATGCTATATTCTCCGATCTTCCACAAGAAGTAATGGGACACTTGCTGATTGATGGCTGAGTTAAAGCCTACCTGTCATGAATGGGGACATGACACAAGGGAGGAAGGATGGAGGAGATGGACCATCAAGAGAAAATTCTGAAACACTAATGGATTGTGGGCACAGATGACATGGATAAGGGAAACTGAGAAATTCTCATGAATCCTCAGGTCATCAGAGTTCATCAGAGGTGTCGGGGACTGCTGCCGAGGTCCCCAACAGTGCCAGGAAGCGAGTTCCCTTCTACCTCCAAAGCTGGAGGGCAATGGATGGAGACTCAGGAATCTGATGTAGTTTTAAAAAGGCTTTACTTATCACAGGTTCCGGCATATAATCAGCAATAGGAAAAACCCAGTGCTTAGGATTCCCGGCTAGAACCCCAGCCACGTGTAGGCCAAGATGGAGGCCACCACCATCTTAAAGGCCCTATAGAGAGGAGACAAAAACAAGGCTCCCAAGAAGGGTGTGAGCTCACAAAGAGAGAGCCCAGAGAGAGAGAGGGAGAGAGAGACAGAGATAGAGGCAGAGACAGAGACAGAGACAGAGGAAGCAGGCTGGTTTTATACCCCTGCAACTCAGACCCACCATTATGGGAATCAGGAAGGGTCAAATGCTCTTAGGTAATTTCTCCCAGCGCCTCACCTAGGCCCTATTATATGCTAATGTTTTGAGCCAAGATCTGCCTGGAAATGCCTTTACAGGGTAGAGAAGGGGGTTTCTGAGATGGCATGTCTCTGTACCAAAGACTAATACTAATGCCAGTTAAATATTTCTCCAAGCCTTCACAAGAGTCTTGTCTACTTCAAGGTAGTTTTGTATTTTAGTTGTCTTTGAGTTATCAGGGAGCTATGCTTGCTTGCTTGGAGGCAAACAGCATTTCTCTCTGGTCTAATTACTTAGAGATCCAACGTGGCCAGGCAAATATGCTGGTAAGATCTAGCTAGTCCCATGATGATTGTGGTAGCATGAGAGAATATTTATACCAGCCAGTACAGAATACATGGTCAGATCAACTGCCTCATTTAGACTACCCCCTTATCTACAAAGTGATTTGCAGGAGGCAATCCAGGGCAGATGCAGAAGCTTTTAGGCTTTTAGGTATCCTGCAACAACTCCCCCTGATTAGTTTACTATAATAAAATTGAAAGAGTACAAAATATTTAGTAACATACAGAAAATTAAGATAAGAAAAAACAATTCCAATTACAAAATGATAATATATGTTACTTTAGGATCCTAACTTGTTTTTGGACCCAAAGCAAGGTTCATGACAAAGTGTTTTTAGCTGACTATAACGGACTATAATTTGCACTGTCCATAATTTGTGAGAATCAATTTGCCATATTTTATGTAGAGTCAGGTGTCTGGAACAATGTCTGTGGGGCTACTTCTGGAACAGCAATAGTGGTGATCATATGAGTATGAGTCTCTGGAGAGCAGCGATCAGGAACTCGTTGAATTGTCAGGAACACTGGATCGGGTCTCAGGAACACTGGAACAAATATCTCGAACTCTGGAACAGGAGTCTTGAGCACTGGAACAGCTGTCTGGAACATTGGTGTAGGCGTCTTGTAGGGCTTCTTCAGCAAGGGAACACTGGCACCGGTAACTGTACCTGTAGCTTAATTTTAGGCGAGACAAAAACACTTCTTGAGATTAATCACAAATAGAGATTTTAAGGTTTGGCAGGGATCCAAGTCTGGGATGGAGAGAAGAACATAAAGAAGCTTCAACACGGGTGGAGCAGGGAAATAAGTATGAGAATTGTCCTGCAACAAGAGGGACCCGGCGATAATACAGCGAATAGGGTGTTTGTTTGCCTTGCACGTGGCCGACTCAGGTTCGGCCTCAGCATCCCATATGGTTTCCCAAGCACCACCAGGAGTAATTCCCAAGTGTAGAGCCAGGAGTAACCCCTGAGCATTGCCAGGTGTAACCCAAAAAAAAAAAAAATATAAGAAACAACAATATTAGGGACCATAACAATAGAACAGCAAATAGGATGTTTTCCTTGAACAGGGCTGACCCAGGTTCAATTCCAGCACCCCATAAGATCCTCCAAGTCTACCAGGAGGGATTTCTGAACACAGAGCCAGGAGTAAGCCCTGAGTACGGCTGGGAGTGCGCACACACACACACACACACACACACACACACAAACACACACATATGCAATGATATTAGAACTGCAATGAGGGGCCAGAGCGAGAGTCCAGTGGACAGAGCATTGCCTTGCACGCAGCCGACCCAGGTTCGATCCCAGCATCCCATATGGTCCCCTGAGCACCGCCGGGAGTAATTCCTGAGTGCAGAGCCAGGAGTAACCCTTAAGCATTGCCAGGTGTGACCCAAAAAAAAAAAAAAAAAAAGAACTGCAATGAGTATTTGAAGCAAAAGGGAAAAAAATTGAACAAATGTCAAATAGCTGCAAGCAAATATGGGGGGGTATTTGTAGTATTAATAAAGACATTTTACCCTTGAGAATGAAAGCCCAATGTAAATTAGTATTTGTATCAGAAAGTTTGCATTGGAGATAGTGAAACAATATTCCCAGCCTAGCTAAGAGCATCAACTTCACAAAAAAAAGCATTCAGAGTAGAGTAAAGACCAAGCAAATCAAGGAAAAGCCATTTTTCATGATGTCTTCATAAATGTGTGTCTCTCTAAGGAGTTGGATATGCTATCAAAATGGCGTTCCTATTGTAGGACCAAAACTTAATCATGAACATCTTTGTAATTGTATATCTCACAGTAGTATAATAAAATAATTTCTTTTTTTTAATAAAATAATTTCTTAAATGGTGTTCCTAAACATATAGTCTTTAGAAGTTTGAAGAGAAATATGTAATTGTACTGTGGAGGAAAAATCTAGAATAGGACAAGATTTAATGAAAGGCAGAAAACTTTTGAGGAAAATTATATAAATATATTTCCATACACAAGTATACATACAAACAAATACATAATATGTTTGCTGAGTAGAGGCTATCTGCTGAGTAGAGCCTATCACAGCCTGGATTGCACGGCCGCTATGCGACCGCGGTTCATCAATAAATGCTAGATTTAGAGATGACTACAAGAGTATGCCACCCGCACGGCAGAGCCTGGCAAGCTACCTGCGTCGTATTTGATATGCCAAATATCAGTAACAATTATAGACCTCATTCCCATTATCTGATGGAATGGTTTGAGGCTCTTTATGTTCCTAGAGCAAGCAGATGCCCTTGGGCTCTACTTGCATGTGACAGGACATATGGAGATGTTACTGGTGCCCACTCGAGCAAATCGATGATGAACGGGAAGACAGTGATACAGTGATACAGTGAGTAGAGGCAATGTAAAAAGATGGAAAAGTTTGGGCTGAGTTTTTTTTTAATGGCTTTTCCCACACTATTTCAAAAAAGCTATTTTTTGTGTATTTTGTAATTCTTTTTTCTTTCTTGTTTGCTCTTATGTTATACTACAGTTAGACGATATTACAGTACTTTCATTTCATGCATTTGGCATTGACCTCACTACGTGACAAACACTGACACATTTTGCAAACAGTCACATTAAACATTAGTGTAAAGAAAACAGTATAGCATTGTAAATTTTATATCACACACATATACCTTCATACGCACACTTACAAACATGTAAACATTCACACTTTGAGAATTATGTTCAATTCCTGAAGGCAAACAAAATGCTTGCCTTCAGGGATTCTTTTTCCTCCAAGTTTCAAGAGTAGTGGAAGAAAACAAAAAAAGAAAATCAGAGTTGCATTGGCACAATAGTGCAATGCTTATTTATAAGTAGTTTAAATGAGTTGGCAAACACTGTAATTGCCTACTTAGGCACCTTAGAAAAATCTTAAGACAGACCATCTTAGAACCAAGCTTGCAAAATTCTAAACCAGAACTTAAATAGAGGCAGTGCCTCCCACCAACCTTGGCAGATTTCTAAAGCATTTGGAAAAGTAACAGTCAACAATTTATCCAAGCCCTGAGCTTTGCACAAGGTTTCACCAGCTGTCACCTTTGTCCATACATATATAAGCATTTCACTCCACCTATACCATAACTAGAGCTTATGTAATGTTAGAGCTCAAGGCCCTGAGATTAGAAATAGAGTAATAATCACTAGTCAAAATACCACTTAGTATAGTTCCATGCTCTGCGTGGAACTATTACTAAGATAGTTGTGTTTGAGAGAACTTCAGCCCTTTCTGATGTTCTAACTATCCCCCCGCTTTGTCTCCATTGTACTCATATTCCAAAACCATAGCCCAGGCACAAATACTGGGATCTCAGCTATCAAGCTGCCTTGGTAGGAAGCTCTGAAGACATATTTTTATTAAGAAATTATGTTGGTACTGAGCAGGACCCCAAGAGATATTGGGGTCTGAAAGTTTCCCTGGCCACATTCGGGACCAATGACTGTTCCTCCCTGACCAATGAACAAAAGAACAAGTCCTCGAGCTGTAGAAAATCTAAGGCTTTAATCTGTCTCCACTCACTCCTCATTCCATCTAGCTCCACACACACCACCAACAAATCAAATCCATTCTGCCAGAGTTATATTCTTTACAAAAGGTTGGGGGAGGCAATGGACCTTTTTTAATATTTTATATAACATTTATATAACAAAAGATGAGAGAAAACTTCCCCTTACCAGGGCAAAACAACCAGGGGGCCTTGCCCCCCTCCTGGGGCTATAGGCCCACTCAAGATGAGGGTGGAACCCCTGGGCATGTTTTTTTTTCTCTTTTCTGTGGCTGGTAAACAATCATTTCAATGATATTTATAGTCATTTTGTATAAACACAGTAAGAGAGACAGACATTTATCTACACCTGCGATTAAATTCATAGGGTGGCCTTTCCTTGGGATATCTGCCATATCGCCCAGACTACATTGCTCTTGGCCAGGTGGTTTTATTCCTAATCCCCACATTTTCCTTTATCAGTTAGTTACTTTTCTTTGGGTCACAACAGAGTTGGTTCCATGACCTTAATCTTAGCTTTTAATATTGCTCAGTACATTTAACCCGTCCCACGCCCAGGCCAGGAGAGCTTACACAACCTGCCCTGGGTCCATCCAGTCCCATGATGTGATCCTCCTTTTGGGGTGTAAGGAATTAGAATCAATCTATGGGCAACTGAGGTTTTAAGTTAGGAAATAAGATGGGTACCCAGGAGTAACTAATTCTGAATTAATTAACTCATATCACAAATTCATGGGCTAAAATGTCGTCCTATGTCTATACAAAAGGTCTTTGAACTCACATAAGAATATGTAAAGGGCATACTGGAAAGAGAGAAACAACCTTTCATTTACAATACAAAACCCATGACTGTCAAGTAGCTGGCAGAGGGCTATGAACAAAAGGTAATCCAACAACAAAGGAGTGAATTCAATAAGGGTACTCTAAGAGAGCAGAAAGGGTGATTGATTTTTTTTTTACTAGTCTTATCCTTTTTATTAGCATTTGTTATTACTGAAATGTGTATTTAATATATTTACACTGGTGTTAATACTTCTTTTCTTTTTTTTTTTAATTTTTTTATTATACCACCGTGAAACATACAATTACAAAGGTGTTCATAATTGGTTCTTGGTAATACAGTATACCAGCACCCATCCCTCCACCAGTGCCCCATTTCCACCACCAATGTACCCCCACCCCTCCCGCCCACCCCCATGCTGCCTTAATAGCAGACAGCCCCGTTTCCACTCTCTCTGTCTCTCTCTCTGTCTCTGCATCTCTCTCCCTCTTATTTTTTTTTATGATTTCCTTCTTTATTTCAGAAGTTGAGAGAAACCGAAGCAAAGGGGCCTTTGTGCTTGTAAAACTGAGGTACATCATCCTCTTCATTTGATTACTATGCTAGAAAGTCCAATATTGGTTTTATTTTATGGGATTATTGGTTGGTCTTTCTGCTGGGCAGGACTGCACCCAGAGAAGGGTGATTGATTACAGCAAAAGTATACTCTAGAGGTACAGAGCACATATCAGGCAAACCAAAGATAAGAGTACCCTCAGAAAGTCTGATGCGTATCTGTATTTCCACTGGTTCCATGGACTCAAAGTCTAGATCCTTCAACTTAGCACAGTCACCCTACAGTGTTTTCCTCCTTCGTGGAGTCTGCACAGTGTGATGTCCTTAAGTGGACCATCAGACAGGGATCTTGGTTACAGAAGCTATGGGCTTTTCCATTCCAGTTGAGTACCTCCAGTAGACTTCAAAGAGCATGCATATCTATTCATAGCAAAAATGCTTTGCAAGGCTAAGCAATTTTTAACTCTCAGATAAGATGTTCTGAATGTACCAAGGTCTTACCTATCAGAAGCTCAGTTGGAGTTTCTCCGTGTGTCCCTTTGCAATTTTCCTTTCTTACAAACTTCTCTTCTCTGTCAAGAAGTTGCTAACTGTAAGGCTGTCTGGATTTGAATCCTAAGGTCCCTCGCATGCAGAAGAGTGCTTTTTGCTTCTTATACTAATTTTCCTACACTTTTACTCTTTAATCCATTCCTTGCTTTCTTCCATATCCCCCACTAGCTAACTATCTGGAACAGTGCCACTTGGGTGAACTTCAAGTTTGTGTCTTGGTCTCTCCAAACTGATCAATTCTCACACTTCTTGCAGAACTTACTTTCAGAACATGGTATCTCATCTTCTCAGTGAGTAATTTTGTAGCTCAAGTCTTCATGGCATAGTAGGAGGGGAACACAAGCTCTCTGCCTCTGCTGTGGTCTCAGCTCTTCTACACTTTATGAATGTCTCTCTAGTGATATTTAGAGTGCTTTCTGATGAGAATCTACATGCGTGGCACCTGAACTCTGGTACAGATCTAAGTAAAGATGGGGCCACTCTTGGCCAGCTCTCAAGATATTATCCAATCACTGAGTTTGAGACAGAGAGCTATTACAGTAGTTGGCTTGCACTCAGAGGACCTGAGTTCAATACCAGGTATCATATAAGGTTCCCTGAGCTCCACTATGAACAATTCCTGAGTGGGAACTAGAAATAAGCCATACCACACCATGCCCCCTCTCCTAAATAAAACCAAAATAAATAAATAAAATTAAGACAGTACATGTAGCTCTAATCTGATGCTGCTCAATTCTACCCCTTATTATGAACAGTGCAGTAAGGGAGTACATTTTGGTGGTTTCATGTGTTTGACCAAACCTACCTCAGTCTATAACTACTTCATTATAGTTTAAGAAGTTGGCATTTAATAAACATCAATACAAGCCAAACTGCTATTAAGGCTGGATCACTAGGAACCTTTGTTTTCTGGAGGTTGAAGTTTGGATATAAATAGCCAAGTAGTAAAGATACTCAATACACAAATACCCAAAAGGTCATTTATTTCTCTGAAATTGAGGACTAACTCTTTGGATACTTTAAAAGTTAAAAATAAATATAATGCTCTGGTTTGAAACATTGCTTGTGGTAGCACAACTCCAAGACCATTTTAGTTTGGAAACAAGTTACATTTGGCAAACAAGTAGGCAACAAAAGAGCCTAATTGCTTTTAGTATTTCAAATAACAAAATTAAAAACATATAGTATGTGTTCATTAAAACATTAACTGTCACTGTCACTGTCTTCCCATTCATCATCGATTTGCTCGAGCAGGCCCCAATAACATCTCCATATGTCCTGTCTCATGCTAGTAGAGCCCAAGGGCATCTGCTTGCTCCAGGAACATAAAGAGCCTCAATCCATTCGGAATGAGGTCTATAATTGTTACTGGTATTTGGCATATCAAGTACAACACGGGTAGCTTGCCAGGCTCTGCCGTGCAGGTAGCATACTCTTGTAGTCATCTCTAAGTCCAGCATTTATTAGCGAGCCGGGCTGTGATAGGCTGATCTGCTGGGTGGAGTTCTGACGAGAGAGAAGTCCGGATGTGAAAATGGAGGCCCACATAGTGTGGGGGGGTCGTCTGCTTGTTGCAAGGCTCTGCTGGGGTGGCAGGACAGGGCTAGAACCCACCATTCCTCCTGGGCGCCTCGAGAGCAGCTGGGCACAGGGAGAGCAAGTAGCAGTTCTGCCCAATGTCTGTGAAAAATATTCTCAAGCATTTTCATAAACTAAGCGGGGCCTAAAATATCTTTTCTGTCACAGAGAGTTACTAAACCAAACACAGTAATTTACAAACATTTCAGGAATCAACTGGTGCCCGCTCAAGCAAATCGACGATGAACGGGAAGACAGTGATACAGTGATACTTTTATTTCAGTGGATGCTAGATCAAGATAAAAAATTAAGGTGAGATGGTACACAGGGCAGTCTGTTCAGCATTATGCAAAAATAACTTCGAAAAAATGATTTTTGTCTTCTAGAATTTTTTTTTTTTTGCTTTTTGGGTCATACCCGGCTATACTCAGGGGTTACTCCTGGCTCTGCACTCAAGAATTACTCCTGGCGGTGCTCGGGGGACCATATGGGGTGACAGGGATTGAACCCGGGTCGACCGAGTGCAAGTCAAATGCCCTACATGCTGTGCTATCGCCTCCGCCCCCGTCTTCTAGAATCTTACTGATAAAGAAATTTAGAATATGGATCAGAAATGATGAATTACATTGTGAGTCAATAAAGTTGTGTGTGCTTTGAAATTGCACTAGGTCATAATAGTTCATTGTACTTGAGTCATAGAAACTGAACCCACAAGCTCCTCACACACTCAGGCTTCCTGTACTGCTGAGGGCTAGAGCCATAGTCCCCTCTCCTGCTCCCCGTTCCAACCATGAGCCACCACAAGTCCTTTCTGTGCAGTGTGTGCTCCTCAGTCAGGCAAGAAGACAGTATTTTCCTGATGCGTTACATCAGCATCTTACCTTGGGGTGGGAAGCCCTCCTGAAGACACGCGTGTCACTCCCACCAGTGAGAAATAGACTCACAGTGTCCTTCTGGGTGTCATTGGACCAGGTGTCACTCAATGTCCTTCTGGGTGTCATTGAACCAGATGCCGTTTTTCCAGATCTACCCATTTGCTTGTTTGTTTGTTTTTTGCTTTTTGGGTCACACACAGCAATGATCAGGGGTTACTCCTGACTCTGCACTCAGGACTTACTCCTGACAGTGTGCAAGGGGACCATGTCGTATGCCTGAGAAGAAGGGTGTGCTGTGTCAAGGAAAATGCTCTTCTGTATTACCACTCTGACTCCCAGATCTGCTCATTTGTAGTGAAACAGATCCATCACCTCCTCCAAAGGGAAGTGTCTGTGTAGACCCAGAAACCACAGCTAAATTTCAGCAGCCTCTTCCCAACGCAAGCGCTGCAGCTTTAGTGTTGCAGCTGATTTTCTGCAAAAGTGCTACAGCTCAGATGAGCTCATGTGGCTCCAGGGCCACCATGTGGTGAACAAAACCAGAAGCCACATAAGGCTCACCTCTCCTGCTCCTGTAGGTGATTCCATTCACAAAAAGACTGGTGGGACACAAAAGACCTAAGCAGGACTGTACACCTAGGTTCATTTTACAGTTTTCAGTCTTTTACCCCAGGATGGTTGCATTTTCTTCTCTGCGATGTACACTCGGGAACGTGCTGACCTGCCCCGACGCCTAAGTGTGCCTGGACCCACCTGCAATCTGACCCTCAGCAGTCTCGCCACTGCAGTTCTTTAACAGGCCAGCACTTTGGTTTTGGGGGTTATGTTGTTGTTTGCTGTTGAATTTTATTCTCCCCTTATACCTTATATAAGTACTGTGGCTTACGAAGTTCTTCATGACGATTTGTTACAGACATTCAAAATACCAAAACAATCCTACACCATTACACCTTCCCGCTACAATTATCTCAAATTTTCCCAACCACTTCTTAAGCCTGTCCTTATAACAGGCCCTCAATAATTTATATTAACTCTATGCATGGATTAGGAGAATTAATTAATACTCCCCAAAACACTGTATAGATTCAATGCAACCCCTATAACATTTTTCAAAGAAATATACCAAACACTCCTGAAATTCATATGGAACAATAAACCCCCATGAATAGTCAAAGCAATCCTTGGGGAAAAGAAGATGGGAGGTATCACCTTCCCCAACTTCAAACTGCATTACAGAGTGATAGTAATTAAAATGACATACATGATAACCCCCTAAATGTACATATTGCAAGTCACATGCAATGTGTAAGAAGAGGAGGAGGAGAAGGAGGAAGAAGGAGGAGGGAGAAGGAGAAGGAGGGAGAAGGAGAAGGAGGAGGAGGAGAAGGAGGAGGAGAAGGAGAAGAAGGAGGAGAAAAAGGAAGAAGGAATAAGAAGAAGGAAGAAGGAAGAAGGAAGATGATGATGATGAAGAAGGAGGAGGAAGAGGAAGAGGAAGAGCAAGAAAGAAGGAGGAGGAGGAGGAAGAAGAAGAAGAGGAGGAGGAGGAGGAGGAGGAGGACCTACATACAAAGGAAGGCCCATGACATACACAGCAGATCTGTTAAATGAGACTCTATAACCCAGAGAGTATGAAAGGATACAGTACAAAACTAAATGAAATGAACACCTCACCAAGAACACTCTATCCAACTAGATAATCATTCAGAGTTGAAGGAATGACACAGAGCTTCAGGGACAGACAACACCTTAGAAAACATCTTAGAAAATTCCTTGAAACCAATTTTTCAAGAAGTATTAAAAGAGCTTCTCTAAAGAACAGGGTAAAATTCCCAACGTGTGACATGAGTACGGCACTCACTAATGGTGCATATGTTTGCTCACTACTAAAGAAAGGTAAGTTTACTCCTAGTTTGCTAAGGGATTTTATACCTTTTCAATAATTAATTAACATCTTGTTTATATTGATTACAATCAATATTGATTACTTATCTGAAACCAAAGCGATAGTACAGTGGGTAGGGCATTTTCCTTGAATGTGGCTAACCCAGGTTTAATTGCCAGTACCCTATATGGTACCTGAGATTGCCATGAGTGATTCCTGAGCACAGAGTCAGGAGAAAGCCCTGAGCAACACTGGGTGTGGTTCCAAACCTAAAATAAACAAATCACTTAGCAATCAGTCATCATAAATTGACTTTTATTGATTAGTTTTCTGATAATTTTCCATTCATTTAAGTTTTGTTGGAGCAAGTAATATGAAATAAATTTGTTTTATACTTGCCAAGGAGGCAGGCTACGGTATTGCATAAAACCTGGGAGCACTAGTGGAAAGAAAGGGACGTTGGTGGTGGTATTGGTGTTGGAATATTATATGCCTGAAACAGCTCTTTTATGAACATTTTTAAGTCATGGTGTCTCAATAAAAATTAAAAGAAAAAGTTAAATTTTATCGGACAGTCAAGCAGTTGTTGGGCCCAGGTTCCTCTCCCTTTAACTATATGCAACGTCACTCGTCCTATCCAGTGCACAACTTCCAAAGTCCTGTCCCTCACCATCTGCTCACCTCCAATGTACCATGGCCTGGTCTTGTCCCTACATCATTCTCTATTCTGTGTATGCTTTCCTAGTCTGAAATCTTGTCTCTGGGCCTCTCTCAGACTGTACTCCAGTGGCTTTCTGGCATCTCAGCTTTAGAATGTCATAGGCGTTAACATTTTCTATAGCAAAATCTTCAGAATGCAAAATAAAGAAACAAAAACTTAATACATTGGACATTATTTTCTTGATTCTTTGAAGACTCTGCCCTTCCTTGGCTAGAGAGAGTTTTTTTGCAACTACAAGGTCTAATATTTCAAATTGTCTATTCTATCTGATTTCTTTAAGACCAACAATTTTGAAAACTAATAAGCCATTGCCTGAACCCATTACTATTAAGTCAGCATGGGATTTTACTCTCTTACATAAGCAGGTCCTCTCCTTTGCCGTCAGGAAGCAGCTTTAGAATGTGGACTTTCATTCACTTTCCCTAAAAATGTAAGGGGATGAAATCTCTAGGGAGAAATTTTTCAGGCAGATAGATTGGGGCCAGGGTAATGAGAAATAACAAAACTAAGATTCCTGGCAGAGCAGAGGCAAGATGGCAGTGCAGCAGTGGCACTGGAGCTAGTGGAGATGACAGCAGCTCTCAGAGATCTGAACGGCCAACGGGGCCACAAAATTCCAGCATGAGTGAACTGGGGTATCCTGTGGATATTCTGGCCCAGGGAGAGTGCTAGTAAATGTAACCAACCAAGCACCCACATGGAGCACCACCCCAAGTGGGATGCGTGAGGATGGTGGCAATGTGACCACAAGCCAACAGAGCCCCCACAGCTCAGGACTATGAGTGGCAGCAGAGTTTTAAGGTGTCTGAATAGGGCTCTTTGGGTCCAACTTGCATCACTGTGGAGAGTGGGTGTTGAGGACCCAGAGCTGATGAGGAGCTTGGAATTCCCAAGCTCCAGCAATTTGCCACTAGTGGAGTAGCCCCACCACTATTTCCTCCCTGGACCAGCCTGAGCTGCCCATAGCATACTATGGAGGAAAATCTCCCTGAACTCCAACTGTCTGGATACCCAGGATGAGGCATGTAACCCTAACCCTGTAAACTAGCTGTTCGCGCCCACCCAGAGTACCCAAGTCACAAAAGGCAGAGCCTCAGCCTGGTCCCAGTCCCTGCTGGGCCATGGTGTCCATCACTACTGGGGCAGGGGTGCGGCACTGCCAGCAAGTCAACCTGAAGCTGCAGTATAAATGCATCATTGGCCTGAGAGCATCCTCAGGCTTCCTGAACCCCCAAAATCACTGCTGTACCTCTGGCCAGACTCCAACAACTCAGGACCAGGTTCCCAAAAAATTAAACTGCCAAAAGTTGGGTACATGGGAGCGACACACACAAAACGCCTCTGGCTCCATACAAGCTCACTTATCAGTCATGCTTCAGAGACCCATAAATAAATCTCAAAGGAGGGGCTGGAGCGATAGCCCAGCAGGTAGGGCATTTGCCCATCCCTGGCATCCCATATGGTTCCCCAAGCACCGCCAGGAGTAATTCCTGAGTGCAGAGCCAGGAGTAACCCCTGAGCATTGCCGGGTGTGACCCAAAAAGAAAAAAAAATCAAAAGAAGCCACAGTTAAGAAGCTCGTTTACAGGCCATGATCAGGAGACACATAAATAAATCTCATGATGGGACCGGAGCAATAGCCCAGCGGGTAGGGCGTTTGCCTTGCACGTGGCCGGCCTATGCTGGCCCAGTTTCGATCCTGGCATCCCATATGGCCCCCGAGCACCGCCAGGAGTAATTCCTGAGTGCAGAGCCAGGAGAAACCCCTGAGAATTGCTGGGTGTGACCCAAATAGCAAAAAACAAACAAACAAACAAATAAATAGATGAATGAATAAATAAATAAATAAATAAATACATAGATAAATAAATAAAATCTCATGAGAGATCAATATGATGCAGAGATTCTCCAAGACCCCACCCAAGACTGAGTCATCCAGGTACACCAGGGAAGGGCAGGTGAGCCCACCACCTACCCCAATAGAGCACCGTGAGCTGAAAACCTCCACACTCCACAATCTCTGCCATGGTCCAGCCCAGACTCCTCTGCCCATGATGAGCCTCATCGCATAACAACCCAGAAAAAAAGTCATGACTTTATCAATACCATTCCTTTATATGGGCTCTAATGGTCAATATAATTAGTGTCAACTAAGGGAGCAGGTATAGAGGTGGGGAGTGGGTGGGAAATGAGGGTCTCTGGTGGTGCTGGGGGAAAGTAGTGGTGGGATTTGTGTTGAACGATGAATCTCTCTTACAACACTGTATTGTGAAAAACTTTGTATTTTGTAAATCACGGTGTGTAAATAATTTTTTTAAAAAAATATATCAGCATGCAAAACTTAACCTTTAACATTTTAGTAACCACTTATACAAGGGCTTAATAGCTCCATGGTGAGTTATGTAATCTACAACAACTCTAGGAAACACTTTTTGATCAATCTTGTAGCAAATTATTTAAGCAATAGAAAATAAAGACGGGCCCTGCTGTGAGGCAGGCTTGAGGGGTGAGTGGGAAAATTGGCGATAACAGTGGTGGGAACATGCAATGGTGGTGGGATTGGTAAAGGTAAATTGACTGTAACAAGTTGCCATGAAGAACTTTGTAAGTGTTTATATAAGGTGTAATAGGAAAATAAAAGAAAAATTTGAAAAACTAAGAATTCCTTAGTTTCCCTTAGTCCTGGGGTAACCCAAAGGCATGAAGATCACATCCCTTAGAAATGCAAATACTGAACAAAGGAACTACCACCCATATATAGCCAGAAACTGAGGCACTATTATCAGAAATAGAGGCACCATCCCCAGAAACTGAGGCAACAGCCAGAGAAAGGCAAAGTTTCAAGGGGAGCTAAAGATCATGATAAAATATGTATATATATATATATATATATATATATATATATATGGAAAAACCATTTAGAATCCTAGTCCTTTTCCCTGGTACTAACCTAGTTCAGCTTTTCAGAATTCAGAGAAATGGGTGCTAGAACAATCTGAAAGAAACTCTAAAACCACTTTGTAAAGACATGGATGCTCATTCTCCATCCTGGAGAAAGCAGAATTTCACCCTCTGGAGAAGCTCATATTCTCTCTTGAGTCATACCCTCCTCTTTCTCCCCTCATACTTCTCACGTAAATTTCTTTACATAAAGCAACTTTACATCACACAAAAAAAGATGAAGGCTTTACATAAACTGTCTAAGAAACAGGCATTTTTGAAACAGAAGGCAAAATTATTAATTTTTTAGGGGGCCAGACAGATAGCACAGTGGGTAGGGCATTTGGATTGCACACAGCTGACTGGGGTTCGATCCCAGGCATCCCATATTGTCCCCCAAGCACTGCCAGGAGTGATTCCATGATTCCTAAGTGCAGAGACAGGAATAACTCCTGAGCATTGCTGGGTATGGCCCAAAAAGAAAAAAAAATTAATTTTTTTTCTGTACTTGGAAAAATAAGCAAGACATAGCTAAGTGACAGAGACTCACAGACATAGGGCAGAGCTGCTACTGGCTCTCCCTGTGCCCAGCCGCTCACGAGGTGCCCAGGAGGGGATGGCGGGTTCTAGCCCTGACCCGCCACCCCAGCACAGCCTTGCAACAAGCCGGACGACCCCCACTCCATGAGGGCCTCCATTTTCCACATCCGGACTTCCCTCTCGTCAGAACTCCACCCAGCAGACCAGCCTATCACAGCCCAGCTTGGGCGGCCGCAAGCCAGCAATAAATGCTGGATTTAGAGATGATTACAAGAGTATGCTACCCGCATGGCAGAGCCTGGCAAGCTACCCCTGTCGTGTTTGATATGCCAAATACCAGTAACAATTTTAGACCTCATTCCCATGACCTGATGGAATGGTTTGAGGCTCTTTGTGTTCCTGGAGCAAGCAGGTGCCCTTGCGCTCTACTAGCATGAGACAGGACATATGGAGATGTTACTGGTGCCCGCTCGAGCCAATCGATGATGAACGGGAAGACAGTGATACAGTGATACAGTGATAGCTAAGTCATTTTCTCCTGAGTATCTCCAGAAGTGAACCCTGAGCATTGTCCCAACTATAAACACTGAGCACTGCTGGTTGGGCCCACACACAGAAAGCAAAATTTTAAGGGTGTACAATGGACCAGAGATGATAGTACCTGGCTAAAGGTGTTGGATGACAGATTTAGCTAATCTGGGAGCTTTGGTGTTTTGCCCACTCACAGCTTAATCTATTTAAACCAAGGTTCATTCTAATGAGACCTCTCTTCTATGTAAACACTGCTAGAGTATGTGGCAGTTACGGAAGTCACCTTGACTGAATAACTTATGACTTATACATCTACTAAGACTTCTATGTTTTCTAGATTGGGCACAGCTCCTCTTTATACCCACTGCACCCAGCATGGGACAGTTAGAATTTACCAGGAGACTACCACCCTGGCTATGTTGAGACTATAGGAAGACTATAGGAAGGATCATATTAGTTTGCTCCCAAGCAGGCAAGTGTGACCCTTTCGTTATACGGAGAACAAGATACTCAGAATCACCCTGGTGCAGATAATAAATAAGAAGGACCTTGTGGGTACCATCTAGATTATATGAAGCTCATGAAATTAAGATGCATTACTTTATACCAGCTCTCTCTCTCTCTCTCTCTCTCTCTCTCTCTCTCTCTCTCTCTCTCTCTCCAGTGTTTTACATAAGAGATAATCTCAGTAGAAGGGATTAGTCCTTGGCTAATCTTTGTTTATATCTGTAATAGGGTGTGGCGCCACCCTTCTACAACTTGCTTAGGGTTCTCTGCTGACACGACCCTTCCTGGATTACTTTGGTGTATGTAAGGGGACTGACTTGAGGCCCCTGGGGCTTTTGGTTTTTGGCTCCTCGGCTTTTGGCTTTTGGCTTTTTGACTTTTGCTCCTTGACCTTTTGCTCCTTCTTTTGGGTAGGACTCCTCTCGGGTAAGATCCTCTCTCTTTGGTGGGAGACTCAGGCTCTTTTGTATGGTCTAAATTCAGACCAGAGCTAGAGTTCTTTCATTATATTGGATTGCTGTGGAAGAGCTTTTGTACTATTAAAAGCCTTTTTTGGAACTGCGCCTGACTCATGAGTTTTCATCTGTTCCCTGGCGTCCTCGGAGGTAGAAGAGAACTTCTGTCCTGACACTGTCAGGGTT
>JAJIBD010028224.1:0-46723 GCA_021461705.1 Cryptotis parvus
TCTTTCTTTCTTTCTTTCTTTCTTTCTTTCTTTTCTTTCTTTCTTTCTTTCTTTCTTTCTTTTTTCTTCTTTTTTTGCATCACACACCGATGATGTTCAGGGTTTCTCCTGGCTCTGCACTCAGGAATTACTCCGGTGGTGCTCAGGGGACCAATATGGGATGCATGGGCGGCCCGTGCAGGAACAAGCGCCACCACCACTGGACTATTGCTCCGGATCCTAGTACAGTTGTTTCAGTCATTCAATATTCCAACACCAGTCTCCCCCACCAGTGTGCCCTTCCCACCACCAGAACCCCTTGTTTCCCACCACTCTCATCTCCATGCCTGCTCCTTAGCAGGCACTAATTAGTGCTTATTAGAAAATAAATAAGAAATAGAAATAAAAAATAAGAATAAGAATATTTATTATTCTTATTTATTATTTATAATAATAAATTATTATAAATAATAAATAAATAATTATTATTATTTATAATAATATTTATTTTTCTTATTTATTAATAAGAAATAAGAAATAGAAATAATAAATCTCCCTGTGCCCAGCCACTCATGAGGCACCCGGGAGGCATGGCGGGTTCTAGACCTGGCCTGCCACCCCAGCAGAGCCTCACAACAAACCAGATGACCCCCTACTCCATGGGGGCCGCCATTTCCACATCCGGACTTCCCTCTTGTCACAACTCCACCCAGCAGACCAGACTATCACAGCCACAACTCCACCCAGCAGACCAGACTATCACAGACTATCTCCTCCCAGAAGACCAGACTATCTATAATTGCTTTATTTAGAGGTGACTACAAGAGTATGCCACCCGCGCGGCAAGCCTGGCAAGCTGCTCGTGTTGTATTTGATATGCCAAATACCAGTAACATTTATATTAGGTCATTCCGTGACCTAATATAATGGTTTGAGGCTCTTTATGTTCCTGGAGCAAGTGGATGCCTTTGGGTTCTGCTAGCATGAGACAGGACATATGGAGATATTACTGGTGCCCGCTCTAGCAAATAGATGATGAAAGGGAAGATAGTGATAGTGATAGTGATCCTCCTCTTCATATAGATGAACATATTTTTTAGTAAACACCTCTATATTTAAAGAAATAAATCCCAAAGAATCATTCCCAAGACTTTTTTTTTTTTTTTAAGCACTGTTTCATGTCTCTCAACTCCATCCTAGTTATCTATAAGCCTCATTGAGTTCACACATGTGCTCATCTACACTTTTCTGATTCTTCTCCCCTAAAAAGCAAAGAGGCTTGCAGAGATCATAGTAGGGACAAAACTCAGACCCCAGAGGGAAGAGAAAAAGACAATGGAACTCTTGCAGAAAAAGACAAATGATAAATTCAAACTTGAATGGCATTTCATGGAAGAAAGAACCATGGCTTCCTACTTGGCCAAGAAAATGTGAGAAAGGCAAGACTTCCCTTTAAGAATATGTTTTCTAGAGCCCATGGCACGGGGGTTGACATATGGTTACATGAGCTTCTGTGCTCCCCACACTTTACCCCCATTCTGCCACCTGGGGCCTAGATCCAATTGTTTTTCAACACCCAAGTACCTGCTACTTCCAATGTTATATATCCTTTGTAACTGCCCTCTGTTTCATCAACTCTAGCACAGTCTCATCACACCCCACTTTGTATGAACACAAACACACACACACACAGACACACACAAAAGAAGCACTAGATGTTTTTTCTGTGGGTTTCCTTAGGGGCCCAAAAGACACGAACTGACCAGAGTTGTTACTCTGTGTTTCCCTCCTTTACCTCTGAATATCTTCTACCTATTGTTTCGTCGCTTTCTTGACTCTGTCTATCTGAATCACCATGTCTGGTTCTCTGGGCTCTCCTCTGCCCAGAGCCTTTCAAACTTGGGAAGCAACAACGAAACATTTTTTGAGCTATAGACTGCCTCTAGCCAAGTGAGTGAACAGAATGTTCCTTCCACTCACCAAAGTTCTAAGGCCTATGACCTATGACCAGGAAGTGAGGTCATGGTTCTGTGATCTCATTTCCTTCCTTCAGTCACCCCCCCACAAAGAACCCATAAGGATTTTTGTCGTTTTATCTCCCCCTTCTATGCCACCTTCTCCGTCGCAAATGGGTAATGAGGACCTTGCAAAACCCCATCGACTTAGATATAGGTCGTTCAATTATTGGGTCCTTCTTCTTTCTGGTCACAGGGTGCCTCAGAAAACTCATCGTGCTGCTCATATTTTCCTCCTCTCTGAACACCCAGAGAACATTCAGTTTCCAATCTTCTTTCCAGGAATATCTTTAGAAATACAAAAAAATATTAAAGTACATACTGAGCATCAACTTTTACCAAATAAAGAAGGTAATGCCAAAAAAAAAAAAAAAAGAAACATACAATTACAAAGGTGTTCATAATTGGTTCTTGGTAATACAGTATTCCAGCACCCATCCCTCCACCAGTGTCCCATTTCCCACCACCAATGTGCCCCTCCCCTCCGCCCCCAGGCCGCCTTAATAGCAGGTACCCCAGTTTCCTCTCTTTCTCTCTCTCTATCTCTCTCTCTGTCTCTGCATCTCTCTCCCTCTTATTTTACACATTGTGGCTAGCCCTGCAGATATTTAGAGTTTATCACTTAAGTCTCTTTAAAAACACACATTTTTTTTAAATTAAACATTTTATTATACCACCGTGAGATTACAACGATGCTCATATTTAGAGGTTTTGGTCACATAGTGTTCCAGCACCCCACCCTCCACCAGTGCCCATTTCCCACTACCAATGTCCCCAATTCTCTCCCCCTCCCATAGCCTGCCTAAATGGCAGATTCTTTATCTCTTTTCTCTCTCCATCTCTCTCTTTTCCTTCTCTTACACATTGTGGGTTGCACTACATACACTTAGAAACCATCATGTGCATTTTTTTTGCCTGTATTTAATGTTCAGTTCTAGGTTGGTATTAGCCCTTTTGGCCTTTATTCACACATGTTCCCTTCTCTGTCTTACCTAACCTCTGACTCCCACACGTTTGCGGTCATTTCCACTTTTGGTAAGATCACCTGATATATTTATGTCATGCAAATAAATGCAGTCATTCTATATCTCTCTCTTTCCTTCTGACTAATTTCACTCAACATGATCCTTTCCTTGTCCATCCATTTATAGGCACATTTCATAACTTCATTTTTCCTAATAGCTGCATAGTATTCCATTGTGTAGATGTACCACAGTTTCTTTTATTCAGTCATCAGTTCTTGGACATACTGGTTGTCTCCAGGGTCTGGCTATTGTGAATAGTGCTGCTATGAAAATAAAAGTGCGGATTGTGTTTCCGCTGTGTGAAAAACAAACAAAAAAAAAAAAAAAAAAAGAATATGTTTTCTAGATGCTTCCAACACCAGAGATGTGTTTTATGGGGCGTCTCCAAAAGTGAGACCAGAGATCCTCAACAACTGCTCTTGGCAATACTTTACCAAGTACCTGGTGGGTCAATACACACACCAAGGATGCAATGTGTCCTGAGCACTTAGCAGATTTGTGAGTCTCCCCTGCAAGGTCAGGACCTCTAGGGCTATATATTAGACCTAGTTAGAAGCTCTAATTCTATATGACAGAGTGTTGAATACAAAAACTCGGTGGTCCTCTGAGTAAATATTTTGTTTCACAGCAAGGAATCTGAGTAAGTGCTTGGAGATTTTAATCTGACCTTTAAACTCATAACCAACCAAGCAGCTATAAATTTTCAACCTTTGCAAAGCCAGTATTCTTAAAGATCAGAACAGAATACATTATCACTTGATAGGCAGGATGATATTCAAGTGGCTGGGTTCAAGTCTAGATTCAAAGACAATTTAATTGTTGTTCATTTCTAAGTATGTGTTAGGAACATACTTATATATGTGAACATTTCTGTAAGATAATAACAATGAGGCATGAATAAACAGCTGGCAGCAAGAGATATTCCCCACACATATAAGTTTTACAGAAACAGAACTTGAAGCTGCAATGACAGTCATGTCTCACAACTGGAAATGTCAAAAACATGTCAAGAGTTGATCAAATGTGAATATGAGACTGTGAAAATCTTATTGCTCAAGGTTTACAACACAGGCTTCTGGGTAATATTTTGGAAATGACACAATAGATGCTGCATACTTTGAACAGATCCTTTCCACTGCCACCCTGAAAATTTATAGTTCCATTATTTTAACACAATCTAATGCACATCAGGATATTTAACAAATGCCATTGCCTCATGGCAATTATACACACACACACACACACACACATACATGCATGCACTCCACACACACACACCATCTAATAGCTCTACATATATAGAGAGAATAACGCTAAGACCATTATGCGTGTCCTGGTAATGCCATTCATTTACATTCCTGTCTTCCTGAATGGATAGAGCAATCCTTCCTATAATTTAAATTCAAATTGACAATATTTGAATTTCTTGTTGAAAACAATAATTTTCTGACAAATGATTCTTCATTTGCTTGAATAGCATCGCCTAAAATATTTCCTTCATCACAAGCAAAATTTATACTTTCTTTTTCCAAATTAATGCCTCTATTTGTATTCTAAAGCCAGCCATGTTCTATGAGAAAACTAAGTGCGTACAACTTTGAATTGGTTTAATGTCCATTACTGTTCTCTCTATTGGGCTTTTAAGATTTCTAGAAAGAGAATGCAAATTAAATTGAGTGAAGAAAAGATGAATGCCTCTTCCATTCATAATAAATTGATCTAAAAAGCTTACTGATCATCCAAATGGTACATCTGCACTTGTTATCACGTGCAAATTCATTATAGAAAATATAGTGTGCAGATTAAGATGGCTAATGCAGCGTGTAAACTATAATTTCTGCTATGATTTAGAATTATACTTTCTCATCTAAGTGAAGATGAGACAGGCATTCATCAGCTGTTTCATGTTTTTTTCATTTGACCCAAAGTATTTGGGCCCAATGTTTTTAAGAAACACCTATAATATAAAAGGCTTGTTTATGAAGTCATGTTGTTTGCCTAATTTCTGAAAAACAAACAGTATTTTGATCCTCACAAAATATCACATCTGAATATCAAAAAATAAAATTTAGCCAGAAAATCAAATTCTTTGGGAAGAATGTCCAAGTCATATTCTTGTAAGGTAATGCTGCCCAAAAAGGAATTAAATAGGCCACAGATATAGAGTACCTGAGTAATCTTAAATCTTTTAACAACATTAAAAACTTAAAGGAAGCAGATTTTAAAAAAATAGTAAAGAGATGTAATGTGACTTGGAGATGACCACTGGACTAGAGCTGTTCTGACTGGATCCCACGGGATGTCAAAGATCACGTGGATGCCCACCTACAAGATGGTCAGATTTCTTTGTCAAGACCCTGAACGAGTGGTTTGAGGCTCTTGTATTCCTGGAGCAAGCAGATGCCATTGGGCTACACTGGCACATGACAGGGACAAATGAAAATGTTACTGGCACCCACTCAAACAAATAGATGAATAACCGGATGTCAAGTGATTTAGTAAAGAGATCAAAGTAAATTTAACAATATAGTTCAATAATCATATACATGCAAAAATGTCATCATAAAAACATATACTCAGAGTTTTCTTATTTTGTTTCCTCAAGTAGAATATTTTAATTAACTTAACATGTTATTATAAATTTATTTGTTTCAGGTGTGCATCACTTAAAAATTAACATGTCTGCACTCTATTTAGTTCACCACTAAAAAGTCCAATACTTTCTTTTTTTGTTATGACATATTTGACATATGTTGTATATTTACACTTACAGGATATTCAAGTTGGACTAACCACACCTTGATAGTTCAATAGTTATGTAGCATATGTTAACTTCAGAATAAGGCTTCATGAAAATCTAAGTGAAGGCAGTTGTTCTAAGTCTCAAATGGCTACTGTACCTAAGTTCCAAGTCTAGGAGCTAAGTTCTACAATTCATCCGGCTCACCAGTCCCTCTTTTTCAGTTCTCTTTCCCATTGAAGACAATGGCAATAAACACATTTCAGTATTGTTTAGGTCTAGAAAAGTGAGAAAAAAAAATCTGGCAATATATCAAGGTCTTTAACAACAATAACTAATGCACATAAGATTAGTTTGGACTTTACTATCTGAATTCTCATTCATTAGGGAAACAGAAAACTTTCTTGGTTTTCCCTAATCCCACAGATTGTAGAGTCTAGTCAGATCAGACTAGTCTAGTCTCACAGTCTAGTCAGACTAGACTCCTTCAATCCTATCTTAGGGTTTGTCACTTGTCACTGGTCTTCCCATTCATCAATTTGCTCAAGCGGGTGCCAGTAACGTCTCCATTCGCTTGGGAATGAGGTCCATTATTATTACTGTTTCTGGCATAACAAATACACCATGGGTAGCTTGCCAGGCTCTGTCGTGGCTCTGGGTTCATCCTGGGGAGGGGCGGTCCAGTATTTTGCTATGTCAGACCATCAACCATCCAGGGCCCACGGGTCAGAGCCCTGGATGTAGACAAGCATATTTTTTTGGTTTTCATTATTTGTCTCACCCCAGTTCTCTGTGTCAAACATCTCAAGCTAGCCCAACTCTGTATCAAAGAATGCCACATCAAATGCAGAAGACTAAAACTCTTTCCTAATTATCCCTTCAGGTTTCATTCCTGGTATCCAACTGCCTTCAGATGATTGAAAAGAGTGCTCTATTCCATCAGAGACTATCCATGATCCATAGTGATTCATATGGCATAATGATATTCTCAATTCGATGAGTACACTGTGGTTTAATTTGAAATAATTAAAAAACTTAAAAGCCTAAAGAAATAATAGACTCTAACTGATCATTTATGAAGTGAAAATTAGATCTGCTGATTCCAGAACTCAATTCTCAAATAATTCTCACATGGAATCTTCACATTCTATTCTCAATCGAAATTCACTCATTCAGTCAGTTATTTGAGAGCTCTAGAATTGCATATGAACCAAACTACCTGCACTTTTGATACTGACCCTGGATGCCTGGGCACAGTCAGGGACAGGCCAAGCCTTATGTAGTTTGCTCATGGCTTGGAGCCAGCTTTTCCTAACCTGTCAGGCTTGTGTCTATTGGGTCTCTAATAATTTTACCTTGCTCGCAAGCCAGAGATTCATTTTTGCTCTAGAGCCAACTTAAGATTCAATAGTTACATTATTTATGAATTGTAAAAGAAAGTAAGCATTAACTCAACAATGAGGCATACTTCTTCTTAAGTACTGTGTCTTAATTTAGACAAAGAACATTTGGTATTACATGAAAATTAAGCAATGTTATCTTTTTTACAATACCCTTGCAAACTGGTTCCTAAGTGTCATACTTGTTTCCTAAACCCTGGCAGTGTTCACAGGTACTCTGTGTTCATGTATCACTCCTGTTAGTGCTCAGGGGCACGTACAGTACCAGGTATATAACTGTATTTGGAACATGCAAGACAAGCACTTGTACTATCCTCAGCCCCCTCCCCTTGTAGGAATATGTTGGTTCATTTATATAACTTTGTACTATCCTCAGCCCCCTCCCCTTGTAGGAATATGTTGGTTCATTTATATAATCATCTTGTCTCTATTAGTTACCTAAGTTTTTCCCCCCCTTTTTACTGAAACACCGTGATTTACAAAGTAAAAAGGTTTTCGTAATACTGTTGATAGAAAGATTCTTACTTCAACACCACTCCCACCACCAGTATGTTCCCACCACCAAAGACCCTCATTTCTCACCCACCCCAATCCCCATGCCTGCTCCCTCAGTCTGGTTACAAAATGGCCACAAGATAAATGATTTAGTGCAGTGATGATTTGTTCTCTCTACAGTCAATCCAGCCAAGATCAGCAGAGCCCCTCATGCAGGCCAATTCCAGGTCAATCTCTACTCAACCTACCAATTTGTGATTCAAGTAAAGACATTATTTTATACCACTAAGGACCATGACTAATTATAGCACATGATTATTGTTGAATAAGTAATAAGCATGCAGTCTCCTAGGAATTGTTTCTAACCACATAACTTATAGGACTCTAATTTTCTTCTATTTTCACTTTTCCTTCTTGTAAGATTTATGCTTAAACTTGGTTAGTCATAAAAAAAATTAATAAATAATCCAACAGAAGAGTTATGGGCTCTGAAGTCACACAGTCACACCAGTTTTGGTATTTCATTTTTAGTGACCAAATAAAGCTACTCAACCTCTTTCAACTTTACTTCTTCATCTCTAAGTTTTACATAATAATATGACAAAGGGATGCTGTGACAATTATATGCAGTAGAAATTTAAAAGTGTCCTTCAGATGGGATGATTGGTCCAATCCTTCCCCACTCCCCCATCTATACCTTTGTTACGTCCTCACTGTGGTTAGAATAAATATGTCCCTCATAAATTTTGAACTTGGCTATAAATAGATTTGGCCAAATGTTATTCCAGTGGAATTGATAAATAAGCCAGTTCTTCACCTGGGTCGTGAGAGTCTCGAGGTATTTTTCTTTGTTATCTTGTGATATTGCCAATGTCAGAATAAGAAAATGCCTTGAGTAGCTTACAAGACAAAAGATGATGAGAGACATGAAGCAGCACTGTTCCTACAATTTCCTTGAATTGCAGCTTCAAGAAGGACCACTCAGAACTACTTAGCAGTTACACCATAACTGTCCAACAGATCATGAGAACAGAAAACTGTTTTAGGTTGTCGATATTGGTAATATTTCTTGCACAGGTATATTGCTATGCCCAATGTATTGCAAGAGCTAATGAATGTAATGCTCAACAATGTGACTTATAGTATGTTTGTTTTTCAAGCATTGTAACCACATGTCATTTAGTGGTTTGGTTCATTCACATTAAACATTGGATAAAAAAGTATTTTTATTATGATTTATTATGATTCACTTCAAAGATGGTTACAGATGGAAAATCAAATTTTTAAATGAGTTTGAGAATCTTATTTTTATCTAACTAGAGCAGTGTCCTTCTAATGACCCCTAGTCATCATGCTGTTCACTAAACTATACGGCTCACATTCTTAAAAATAGCACCGAACATAGCATAGGCTATATCAATTTAAACCAATATCCATTCAACTGGCAGCCACAATATCCATTAAGCTGATGGTATATAGTTTCAAGGATTTGTATGTGTGTTTTACACATACCTTTTAAGATGTATTTGTCACTGTTTCCCACCCAAGTAGAATTTGAACCACAAATGGCAGGTGATAGATTCATATTTCACTAATATAATCCTGAAGACAAGTCAGTATTCTCAAAAAGAATCCTTATAAGATAACTGTCTAATACCTGAAGGCTTGAAGTGCTTTCTGTTTGCAGCTCAGCTTACTACCAAGAAATGCAAAGAAAAAACGTGACTAGTCTCAGGTTCCCTCTGAGAGCGGGGAAGACATATTTTTTCTGAAATCCTCCCTGGAAGCACTCTTCAATTTGACAGCTAAAAATGCCTCAGACAAATATCCCCACTTCAAATTCAGACTAAAAGTCACTTCTCTGCCTTTGAAAATATCCTATAGCAACAGATGTCTGCACATTTTGACAAATAAGCAGAAAAGAAAGAAGTGGTGGGTAGAAATCTCTTGAAAGTTCTTAGCAGTGTTTCCCTTATTTGATTCATTTCAAAACAAGTAACCCAAATATAAGGACAGAACCATGACTTGTATGTGTTTCATAACAATTTTTGCAATAAAATATTTCTTTGCCTATCTGACTGTTCCTCTGAAAGTTAAACCTTTATATCATTATGTTTTGTATTTGTTAAATAGCAAGATTCTAGATTGTTGTATGGTATTTAAAAAGTACTCTTGTTTATCCCCAGAATTTAAAGAATAACTGAATAAATGTTTCTCACCCATTCAAATCTTCTTTTTTTCCTTTTCAGTTAGAAACTATGGTATACACTAGTAACTGGATTAATTCAGTAGACAAATATTTTGCAAACATCTAGCATGAGCTTTGCATTGTGTTATATTCTAAAGGGATGTTTGTTAGGGCTGGAGCAATAGTACAACAGGTAGGGTGCTTCCCTTGCATGCAGCTGACCTGGATTCCTACCCAGCATTCCATATGGTCCCCTGAGCATAAACAGGAGTAATGCCTTGGTGTAGAGACAGGAGTAACCCCTGATCATTTCTGGATATAATCCAAGAAGCAAAAACTAAAAGAAAGGATGATCTTTTGGCCAGGAAATTAGAGAGTAATCAGTTAGAAAAGGAGCAAAAAATTAACCTAAATACTATGAAATAAAGATATATGGTATTAAAGGGACTGTAATAAGATGCTAGGCCCAATTTGGAAAATTATTGTGCCTTTATTGTGGAGGTGATGTTGGCACTAATAAAATTCAGTAGAACTTACTCAAGTGAAAAAAAAAGTTGGGGAGTGGGATCTTTTCAAATGGAACAATAAGCATATTCAAAGTTTATTTGTGCAAAGATCAATGCACAGTCAATAGAGAGAGAGAAGGAGGAATAGCATAAAAGTATCTGGGACGTGAGTTAGAAAAATAACTTCAAGTTCCACTGGATGTGACCTTCAGATCTGCTCTATACTCTTTCTCCAATCCCAGAGCCCTGAAATCTAACTTTTTAAACTGTGGATTAAGAATTCATGTGGATTAAGAATTCATTAAGAATAATGGAACTGAACCCAATAGGCATGAAAAGTATGTTTTAAGAAAAACTTAGGATTTATGATTGGCAATTGTTTGAATTGTACACATCTTTTATATAATGGAACCCCATAAAAAATTTCTTGGAATATACAGGTTGTGGCAGAGAAAGTTTAATAAACCTGTGCTGAAAGACAGAATTTGAGAAGTTTATCAGTGAGTTCTTGTACTCCCTGGCTATAGATAGCAATATTCAGCCCATGGCTACCACCTTTAGGAAACTGGTTGATGAAGAGGAAAGAATTCATTCCTCTACCACTTGCACATTCTCCCACTGATGTACAATGAAAATTGTTCTTCTGATTTAGATGATAAAGTATCACTTTGGCTCAAAAACAAACTGAATTGGAAAGGGGCAAGAATTAATGAAAGAGGCTTGATACAGGTGTAGTCAAACAAGACAGGACAGTATCATTGATTGGAAGATCTAATAAGAATATAAAGAAATTGGTGGATTCAAGAGATGAAGAAGGAGTGGGCTCAGATGTTCAATGCCACCACTTCATGAAAGGCACTAATCTGCCTAGAGAGCACAAGGAAAAGCTTGCAGGTCTATAGATTACTACCAGGCATCTGATTTGGGATGTGTTGAATTTGAGGTGGCGTTGAGACCTCTATATTGAGATCAGAAACAGACCAGTGCACCCTTAGATATGAGAATCTAAAGAAAAGGTTAGCTCTGGGAGGGGGTTGTATTTGGAAGTTTTTTGACACATGGTGATGATTAACACTGTGGTTGTATGATCAGTTTCCTAAGGGGTGAGAATAAGGTACAAACCCAGTCCTACAGAATTCCATTATCAAACGTTGGTCACTTAAAGAAAGTAAACTTGGGAGGACTAAAAGATGAGGGACAGCAGAGACTCTGTGGGTCTATGTGACCCTGGAGAAATGTCACAAATGATGAGGAAACAGTGTATACAAGAGTGAGGATCTCATATATCTGTTTGGCTAAAACCGTGATGAAATAATCTTACTGGGCCACTACAGTCCCTTATTTTTTGTCAGAAACTAATGTAACACCATAGTGCAAGGCATTTTCTATGCCAAAAAACAATTTCTCTGCCCAAGTTTCTCTTTGATTCTAACTTTTTTTGAAGCCCTAACTTCTCTGCAACAGAAGGTAGTTTTCATAGCTCTCACCTGTAATAAACTTCAATGCTATATCCTGCTGCTTCTAGTTATTACTGTTCATGCCAAGCAGAACTGATAAACTGGATCCAGTGATAGGAACCTGGAATCCAGTTACCCATCGTAGCAAATTCTGCCTTCACATAAAGAAAGCAATCATGGAAATATGAAAGATATGCCAGAGTAAGAGCTAAAAAAAAGAGAGAAACTAAGAGTAGAAAGCCATATCCTAACACCCAGTAAGTGAGACTTCCTCTAAGCAACTCTCCCATACCAAGGAGGCTCGAGTTAGAATCTAGAAGCAAGTTGAAGCTGACCTTTAGTATATTTTGCCTTTATTGCACCCTTCAGATTTGACTAGTAAGCACATAGCAAGACTAGACAATGGGCTCAGGCTGGTCCCTTGGTCATGAAGAGAGCCTGAGCAAGGAGTACAGAATGCTGGTCAAGATGCTCTTCAGTGATCCACCTGATCCTTGACATCATATTCACGGAGCATAATATGGCAACATGCTAGTACTGAACCCAGAGTCTCAGAGACCTAAGGAGATAACAGATATATATGAATTTGAGAATATAAAATCTTCTTTCAACATGCCAGGATAAGGGCCAGAGAGAGTGTTCAAGAAACTGAATACATGTGCTGCATACTGGGAGAGGGTGGCTGGGTTCAATTCCTGGAAGCATATGGCCCAGACCCTCAGGGATGACTCCAGAACTCAGAGATAGAAGTAGACCCCTGGCCCCCAGTTATGGCCCAAAAATGAAAAAAGTAAAGATGAGATTTTGTTTTAGATCAGAATACAGTAAGGCATAAAGTCAATCATGGTGAAGTTTCTTAAACTGGCATGGAAATTATGAGATTATCTTTTAACACATCTGTGAAAATGTATTCAACATCTCTATATTTCAGGTTATAGAAATAAACAGTACGGTCTCTGAGAAAAATAAGAGGAAACAAATTATAAAAGGGGGCAGAGTGATAGTACAGAGGGGGAGGGTGTTTGCCTTACATGTGGCTGACATGGGTTCCATCCCTGGGATCCCATATGGTCCCCTAAACACAGCCAGGCATAACTCCTGAGCATTGACAGTTGTGACCCAAAGAGAAAAAAAAAGACATACTGAGCTTAACTGTCTCAATACTCATACCTAGGAAACAGCAGTTCTGGAACAAGATGAATGTTTTCTGATTTTTAAATTCCATGTGCATGAAGGTGGCAAGTTGACTACCCAGTGATACTTGTCCCTGAACTCCCTATTACAGACATAAAGAAAACAATCACCTGTTAGGTCAAGTGAGAGCTAATAATCCAATACTAAGGAAGCAATTCATGCTAAGCAAAACAAAGCAAAAAACAGAAACCAGGCCATCTCCATGAAGGTCAAGAGCACCATCCCTTCACTGCATGATAATAAAGGGAAGGAATTCCAGTTCTGTTCAGACTGTTTGGTTTGTGCCATAACCAAGTGCCATGAGTGAGCTGCTTTAAAACGACAAAAAAGTTATTGACTGACAGATGTGGAGTCTATAAGTACCAAAAGAAGGAGCTAATTGGGTTGGCTGACGGCTCTACCGGCTCTACCAGAAGCTATCCTGGTTCTCCTTGCTTCCTCAATATTGCAGCCAGTCCTGGAGTTCTGTGGCTTGTAGGCACACCATTCTAATCTGTGCCTGTGTCCTTATATGGCTTTCTTCCTATGTTTCTCTCCTCGCCTTATAGGTCATACTGAATTAAGCCCACCATATTCTATTAGCACCTCATCTTAATGGATTACATCTTAATAAATTACAACTGCTGGAGACCCTTTGGTAAAGACCAAAGAAGAGGACACAATTTAGTCCAGAATAACATTTAAGCAATTTTGAAAAAGCCTCGCAGCATATAATGACTGAGCAACAAGTACAGGTAGAATCATATTTTACTTACTATTTTCTTAAGCAGAAGACAAATGAAATTGGTTTTAAGAAACCAATTATTTTCTCTGATAAATGGCTGAAGGAATTGAAACTCACTTCATTTTAAAAAGGACATTAACAAATGCATAGCCTGACATACAGGCATCTCTAGAGCTCTTTCAGTGAAAATATTCTCCCCAAACAGATAATTGATGTCATGGAACATCTTGAATCACTCATCTTATCTATTGGATCGAAGATGCTACTCCAGAAGGGTATCAATAAGAGTTTCTTAAATATATTAACCTTATATGGTATCTTTAGATTTGCAACCATGCAATTGGTAAGGGTTGTTTTCTGAAAGCCCCTGTAAGTCAGAGATAGCCAATTTAAAAGTTAGAGAGGTCTCTGGAACTCATACCACCAGGATTCTCAGCTATTGAGCCTAGCTGAGATTAAAAAGCACCAAGTCTTAACCCGTCAAGTCATAGAACTAGTAAATGTGTACCCCTCCCTGAAACAAACTTGTCTCAATAAAACAAGTCTAAAAGTGAAGACCATGTCTGTACTTGGTATTGAATCATCAGGATCCCAGAGGGGCTGTTTTTTCTTCTGTTTTCTGGTACCTTAGAGGGTTAAAACCCTCTTGAGAGTTATTCTTTCTCCAAAGAATTTCTGCTTTGTCAACCATAATACCAGTACCCAGGCAGGCCTTGCTAATTATAGTCTTGAGACTCTGTAAGTAGCAGCCACAATGACTCTCTTGAGGGTCTTTCAGACTCTGACTCTTGTCAAAGTAAGGCGCCATTAGCAGCTCTGGTTTCAATCAGAAACTAATAACAGTAGGATTCCCTGATTAGAAATGCAGGTACCCAAGGCTCAGAGACATCACAGTGGGAGATAAGAAGAGGAGGTATGATCTGCAAGAACCCCTCAAGCAAATGTCCATAGTCTGGTGCTTCTCCATTTGTTCTCTAATAAACACTGTGTTTACCAGGACAGACACTCCTTCTTGCTGTTGGCATCCTTTCTTATCTCTGGGTCACTATACACAAATTCCCCATTGTTCCTGATGCCTTTATGAATCTTGCTTAGTTTAGAAACCTGTGCATCCTTCACAGCCTGGGAGTTTGGCTCCTTCAAAAGTCCCCATCTCTGTATTGGGATCATCTCTCTGCCTCCAGGGTTGCGCTCACAGAACTTGGTTCTCTCAGATCACTCACCACAGTGTTTACTGACATATTTTACCACTATAACCACCCCATCCCCAAACACACACACAGGATTTGAGATACCTGCACATAAGAACCAGGCCTTTATATGGAATAAAACCACTTCAGCAGCTAATATCATGACTGTCATAAAATAAACACTCAATAAACATGGAACATAGATTTTCAATATCAGTATCTTGAATGTCATTGATATTCAATCAAGATCTTTGCTTTTCCTACTTTTCACAAATTTCGGTTCTTCTTGTTGTTGTTGTTGTTGTTGTTGTTGTTCATAGGGGTCACACTCAGCTGTGTTTGGGCTGACTCCTGACTATATGCTTAAAGATCACTCCTGCTGGTGCTGGGGAGAGTGGTTACCACATGCAAAGCCAGGGGATTAACCTGGATTAGACAGATGTAATGCAAGTACCTGCTGTTTGTACTCACTCTCTCTGGCTCCTCCTGCTTCTTTTTCTTACTCTTATTTACGAAGTTATGGATAGCTCTCCCTATATCAATGGGTTGGTATGAAAATAGGGAAGAGCAATTTTAATACATGAGATTTTTAAGTGCAAGAATGTAGAAATTGAAGTTATCACTGTACCTTGGTAGAGAGTAGAGGAAAAGAGTAGTTGAATATTTTCAAGTATAACTTTTCTGTAGATATGTATTAGATCAGTGTAAAATCCAGAAAGTCCCTCCAGTCCGTCTCTTTCTCCCAACTAGGTTGAGCACAATGACATCTTTAAATATTGCCCATTGGGTCTCAAGTCCAATAAGCTTCTCAGTCACTGGGCCATTTTTGATACAACCAATACTTTTAGAGTTTGTAACTGGAATTTCAGTAAAGATACTATAAATAATTTATATATATAAATAACCACTTAATGTAAAATAATAAAAGCTAAACACTAGTAACTGACTATACACATCACACATTACAGCCCATGGTTTCACACTTTAGATCACAAAGAAATTCTCTCACAAGAGTAAGGTGAACCTCTGCAGGGATAAAGTTGCTTTTTGCTTCCCAGGTCTGACTTCCACTGTCCCTTAAACTCCCTCCATAAGAGCCTAATTTACAAACCATTTTTTCTATGGGTTTTGATGTCTTCTCTGGAAGAATAAGTATTCATATATTAAATATTCTTTATTTTGGGAGGAAAGGTCATGAATGATGCCAGAAAGCCATGACCCACACAAGAAAAACAAAAGCATAGTGAATCTATAGTGCCTTCTGGTTTCTTCCTTTAAAATTTCTTTCACTACAATTAAGGGCAGGTCCAAAAAATTCAATCAAATAAGCCCTATGATATTTGGCAAAACCTTACAAATAAATTAAAAACTAGGATTGATGAGATTATGGGGAAGAATACCATTTAAAAAAATCAATATCCACTCTTCCTCTTCAGCAAGTACTCTGGGTGTGAAACAGGCATTTGGCTGTTGTTTCATGCAAGTCATGATAAACAGGAAATGTTCTATGATAGATCGTGGGGGTCAATGCATTCCAGAGAATATGGAACAGAAACTGTGGCAAAATACAGACTTGTGTTCACACAATCGTACAAGGTAACATTGGAAAAAATAGTTTGAGCCAAAAGAACAACCACGACACAAACACACACATGCAGGCACACAAATACACAGGTGCACACGCAGACACATATACATGTGCACAGATTTTCTTGTGCATATATAAGCATGCATACACACACAAAGAAATATCAAGGAAATTGCTCCAAATACTTTTTTACCATTGCCTGACTGCTTCTGCCAAAAAAACTTTCCAGTGTAATTTGTCCTCACCAACACAGATGATGTGATTAAAATAAAAGAGCAGCTGGAGAACTTGGAAAGGGGAAAAAGCCACAGAGCGCAATGGAAAGAGTCTGGCACAAAGATTTAGGAGAGCAGGTTCTAATCCTGGCTTCCAAAAAGGAGCTTATGTATCAGATACTGAATGTAAATCAGCGTCAGGGCGGGTAGACTCCTTGCATGGTAGTCTGAAGCTTGGACCCCTCCATTTTTATTTTTAGATTAAATGTGAAATGGTCTAAGTTTGGTTGAAATATGAGTGGTTGAGTCCTCTTGCCTAACGTCAGGATCCCTGTCTGCATCGTAAAATATTTGAATTCGTGAGTTCTGATTTAAATTATCTGAGTCTAAATAGCCTCATTGCAAAATGCTGCGGGTGGGAATGTAGATGATTTGTAGTGACCTTTTTAGCCCGAGAAGTATTTAGCAATACGTACAAAGCATGACCAATCTGACATATTCTGAGAAAAGAAAAATGACACAATTGCAATGTGATACACCAGTCTCTGAGTCAATCAAAATAAAAATACAAACCATACAAAAGTAAACCTTCACATCCTATTTCCCAATTTCCCAATTTTGTGATCACCAATTTTGAGCATGGAAAAGAAGTCACAGAAAAACATCTGAAATGAAAAAAGATAAGGGGCAAAACAAAATAGATGTAGGTCATTACTGCAAATCAACAGTGATATCAAATGGAGCATAGAAATTAACTCCAAAATGAAAGAATACATAATATCCAAGCATAGCTCTACTTGTTAGAGGCCTGAGTTCAATGTCGGAGCTCAAATCAGACAACAGAACAGTCCTTAGCTTGTCTGTATCTCATCTCTGTAAAGTCAAGGGCCCACACGATCATGGCTACATTCCGACTGACTCTTTGAGAGACTCAGTTAGCAGCAACGTTTCTTGTGTGGACTCTTCATACTGACTTATGGGATTTCACTATATTCCTGCTTGATTTTCATTTGCCAGGAGCTCTGTGATCCACTTAGGCCCTAATTGGGAAATTAGTATTGTTTCAAAAGCACCAGCTTGGTCTCCAAGTGGGATGCCCTCACTCTGAGATGCACATCTAATTTCTTCTAAGTCTGCATAAAGGAAACAAGAAAGGCATTCGCAGCCACTCCTGACAGCTTTTATCAAGGCTATTCAACAAATGTTTTCTGTCCACTTGTCCAAGAAAGCTGATTAGACAAAACAGCTGGCGCAGGAACGAAGAAGAACATTCATGACTTACCAAGAAATATAAAAAATAGTTTAAAAAGAATGAATAGCAGATGCAGATAGGACTCTTAGAAGAACTGTGTGTGTCTTTTGTTGGTTGTAAAATTGCCAGGAATTTGGTATCTACATTTTTAGAGGAGGAATTTCCATGACTACAGACACAGAGAGGTGTGATGTCTTGGATTTGAATTACTTGAATGTCCTATTCCTACAGGTTTCTACTGAATATAAAATTCTTCTGTGGCCAGTTCTTAGGTCACTTCTCTGGAGTTAATTTCCCAGAAAATCTAGGTGATCTAAAATTATTGGAGATCTTGTCTCCATTCAGATAAAAATGACTTTGAACCTAGTTCTTTTCTACTTTTCATGTAGCTAAGCACATTTCAAATGCAGTGAATGGTTATTGGGGAATGAGACAGCCAGAGGAAACCCAACTTCCTGCCCCTTCTCTTCTTTCTGTTACAGGAGGGAATGGGTGGATTGGGAGTGTAACAAGTTCTTGAAGGCCGTGCTTCCATCTGTGTGGCTGTTACCAATTAGGATCAAGCACAATCTTTACTGTAGATCAATGCTGCAGCAGTGTTTGGCTTTACCTTGTCTCTACAATACTCCAGTTTTTCCCACTTACCTGGCAATGAGTCCCACATACACCACCTAGGTGTGGCCAAGCAAGGGAGAAAGGCAAAAGAACAAGGAGATGGGCTTTAAGCTTTATGTTTGAGGGGTGAATATGAGCCAGCGATCATCGCCTCCACTTCCTGGTCACCTGGGAACTTAGAAAAGAGGCAAGCCCACTCCTCCTGTCCATTTCCTCTGATTCTATCTTTCACTGAATAAAATCCCAGATACATCCCAGATAGTAACAAGACACTGCTGGAAGTTGTTAGAATCGTTAGGGAAATCTGGGTGAGGTTGTAGAATTTAGCTCCAGATTGTCTTAGAATCACCATCTTTGCTGATTTGGTCAGGTTGGTGCTTATTTTGTTTTCTTTAGAGAACAAGTGAAGGCAGGTCTTCAGTCAACCTATCTGGATATGAATTTGAGCTTTACAGTGATTAGCTCTATACATCTCTAACTGTCAAACTCTTTCTTTCTAGTGGCTACACTTAGAGGTGCTGGAAATGAGATGCAATATATGTACTACAATATATACTATAATCATGTATACAGACTTAGCTAGCTTGGGAGCTTTGCTGTTTTATCCACCCACAGCTCAATCTCTTTACGTATTCTTAAGCCAAGGTTCATTCTAATGAGATCTCTCTTCTATGTAAACACTGATAGAGGGTGTAGTAGTTACAGAAGTCACCTTGATTCTGAATAACTTCTGACTTATTATACATCTACTAAGACTTCTATGTTATCTAGATTGGGCACAGCTCCTCTTTATATCTACTTTACCCAGCGTGGGACAGTTGAGTTTACCAGGAGACTGCCACCCTAGCTACGTTGAGACTATCGTTTAAGATTATAGGAAGGATCGTAGTTTGCCCTCATGTAAGTGAGTGTGACCCTTTCAGTATACAGAGAAAAGATACTCAGAAACACCCTGGTGCAGATAATAAATAAGAAGGACCTTCTGGGTACAAACTAGATTGCATGAAGCCCATGAACTTAAGATGTATTATTTTATACCAGCTCTCTATCTATCTATCTATCTATCTATCTATCTATCTATCTATCTATCTATCTATCTATCTATCTATCTATCTATCTATCTATCTATCTATCTATCTATCTATCTATCTATCTATCTATCTATCTATCTATCTATCTATCTATCTATCTATCTATCTATCTATCTATCTATCTATCTATCTATCTATCTATCTATCTATCTATCTATCGTGTTTTACATAAGAGATAATCCCATAATAAGGGATTAGTCCTTGGAGTAATCCTTTGTTTATTCCTATAATAGGGTATGGCACCACCCTTCTACAAGCTGTATAGGGTTCTTTGTTGACAGGATCCTCCCTATCAACAGTTAGGATTACTAAGGGGACTGACTTGAGGAACTCACCCTTTCCCCTTCTTTTGGGTAGGACTCCTCGGGTGAGATCCTGTCTCTTTGGTGGGAGACTTGGGCTCTCATGTATGGTCTAAGTTCTAACCAGAGCTTGATTTCTTTCATTATATTGGATTGTGGGGGTAGAGCTTTTTGTACTATTAAAAGCCTTTTGGAACTGCACTGGACTTGTGAGTTTTCACCTGCTCCCCTAGCGGCCTCAAAGGTAGAAGAGAACTTCTGACCTGATACTGTTGGGGACCCCAGCGCCTTCCCGACACATTAATCATACTTACACAGTATACATTAATCATACTTACACAGTATATATTAATATCACTTGATCACTTGACATCCCGTTATTCATCGATTTGCTCGAGTGGGCACCAGTAATATTTCCATTTGACCCTATCACGTGCCAGTGTAGCCCAATGGCATCTGGTTGCTTCAGGAATACAAAGAGCCTCAAACTGTTCGTTCAGGGTCTTGACGAAGAAGTATGACCATCTTGTAGGTGGGCAGCCACGTGATCTTTTGACATCCCTTTGGGATCCAGTCGGTAACGGCTCTAGTCCAGCAGTTGTCTCCAAATAGAATTACATGTCCAGCCCATATGATTTTCGATGCTTTGGCAAACAAGACAGTATCCCTGACTCTGGAACAGCGACTGAGGTCGGAGCTCCGGATTCCTTCTTTCGCTTGAGTGAGACATGATATCCCAAGAATAGCTCTTTCGATTCCATTTGGGAGACCCGAATAGCATTTTCATCCTGCTTTTTGTAGGGCCCAGGTTTATGAGGCATATGTTAATGCAGGGAGAAAGGTGGTGTTGAAGAAATGTGCCTGGAGCCAGAGGTTCTTTGACTTTTTAGCTATTTCTTCCATGCTTTGGAAGACATTCCATGCTGCTCTCTTCCTCCTGCGCAGCTCAGGTTTTAGGTCATTCATCATGTTGACTTCTCGACCTAGGTACACATAACTGCTGCAATCAGAGATTTTGTTCCATTGAGAGTGAATGGGGCCTCTGGAACTAGTTCATTTTTCATGAACATTGTTTTGTTTAGATTCAGCTGTAGACCTATCTTTCCACATTCTCGGTCGAAGTCAGCCAGTATTTGTGTCGCTTGACTAATGTTTGGTGTCATTAGAACGATGTCATCAGCGAATTGGAGGTGGTGTAGTTGCTGACCATCTATCTTCACTCCCATTCCTTCCCATTCTAATTGTCGCAAGATGTTCTCGAGGGTGGTGCTGAAGAGTTTTGGTGAAATGGTATCACCCTGCTGAACCCCTCTTTTCACATTGATGATCACTTCTTTTGCAGAATGGTGAGATCCTGGTGGTGAATCCATAATACAGCTCACAAAGGATCTTGATGTATTGGATTTCAATGCCCTGTTTGGCTAGGGCTTCGATGACTGCTTCAGTTTCCACAGAATCAAAGGCTTTCTTTTAAATCAATGAATGTGAGACAGAGTGGCATCCTAAACTCCCTACAAACTTCAATGAGCTTGGTTACCGTGTGGATATGGTCGATTGTGCTGAATCCTTTCCGGAAGCCAGCTTGTTCAAATGGTTGTCCTTCATCTAGTGTTCTGCCAATCCTGTTCAGGATGACTAGAGTGAACAGCTTGTAGATGACGGACAACAGGCAGATAGGGCGATAGTTGCCAATGTCGTGAGTGTCTCCCTTCTTGAACAGTAGAACTGTCTTGCTGGTTTTCCAATGGAAGGATACCTTGCATTGGGATAGGTAGCGTGTGAAGAGCCGAGCCAGTGTATTGATGAGTACTGAGGGCAGATTCTTCAAGTGTTCGGGTCTGACTTTGTCTGGGCCTGATGCTGTTCCCTTCTTTACTGATGAAACGGCATGTCAGATTTCAGAAGGGAGAACATTGGGAACGACATATCCATCCTGCGGAATTTGGTATGTGGGCAGGTGGACGTGGCTATCAAAGTGACTATGTATTAATATACTTATTCTGTGGCTATGTATTAATATATTTTTAAAAAAGTTGAGGTTGATCCAACTAATCTTGGATATAACTACTTCCCTTTTACTCACTTCCTTTCCATTGATATTCTAGTCCTCACTAGAAAAAAAAATACTTGTGTGTCACTCATTTAGTTTCAATAGTGTAAACAAATGAATTAAACTAAATTAATCTATGACAGACTTGTTACTCAGCTATTTTATTTTTTATTATCATATTTTTGGAACTCTCCCAGGTTTTCTCAGGACTTGCTTCTGGCTTTTTGTTGAGGGATCATTCCTGATGGTGCTCTGGGGACCAGATATAGGTGGCAGGTATCAAACATGGGTTGGCTATGGGGAGACTAGTGCCAATCCATTTTACTATCTTCAAGGACCCAAGTATTGACTTCAGAACAAAGTGTATAAATTGGAAATTTATGCTGTCTTTCCGATGGAGAATGGTATGATAGAGTAATTAAATGACTTTTCACATATCACACAAACTAAGCCATTGGCCACGTAGGGTCGGCCAGGCTGAGTTTGTTGCTCTCACTAGCATTCTGTGGACTATGGGTTAAGTCTCTCATACACACAGATAAAGTACATATTCACAGTTTTTCTGAAAGAAGAAATAAGATATGGGTAATTTTACTTAAGGCAAAGTCTAGTTTTACAGAACCATTTGGTCATTCTACATACAGGAATGGGGTCCACGCTTCAACATTTTAACACCTGTGTATTGGCCATTGTCCTATATATTGGTTCACACACCAGCAGTTATAGTCTCAGTGGTTGCCAGTTTTTTTTCAACCTTCCTACACCTATAGATAGAACAGCAACACTGGTCCACAGATTAGTAGTTAAAGACCACTGAATTAGAGTGAAAAATAAAAATGCTTGAGCCTATGGCTCTTTGTTCTGTGAGATTAGGATAGAAAAGTTTCTTCTGTGAGTCTAGAGCCCCTTGGACTTGATCTTTCCAATCTTGTAGCTCACTTTCTCCCTCTCCACATGCTGCCCCAGCTTCATCCAAGTTTTAGTAGATGCCTCTGGTCTCCACACGTCTTTCTTCTAGCCTATAATTCTTTATTTGTTTTTTCTTTGTGGTGAAGACTTTCTATCTCTGTTCATGGGTCACTTCTTGGTATCTCCTTCCCTGGAAAATGAACTTCATCCGGTTTGCTCCCACAACATCTCTGCAGTCTCTCACAGGCCACATAGAAGTCACAGTGAGTTTCTCATTTATTTTCAAAGATTTGGAGCTTAACACAGAATCTATGGTAAAAGTGTGTGCAACAAGAATTTTTTAGGGATTATGATGAGTTTATGACCCAATGACTGAGTAAACACATGAATATATAACTAAATACAATTATATATTTGATGGATTGACTCCTCAGCTGGGTTATTCCTCTCCCCTCCTCCAAATTTCTTGGTTGAAAGGAAATACTTTGGGGCCAACTCAAAGAGGATATTAATATCAAATATTTTAGAAACAGTCAAAGGCCTCATGAACTTGGGGGCATTTTCCAGCCATATGCTTTTCATCTCCTGATTCAACTGATAGAGTATGGAAGTAATTGAATGGCCACTCTTTCTAGGATGTCAACATACATTTATCAAGGTTTCAAGCAGTTACTTTGTCCTTTGAAATTTTAAAAGATGTAACTCTTGGCAACACTGTATAAACATTAGATTATTTTTCTGGTTTTTTGAGTAAAAGCTATCATTTGATTCATCTGTAAAGATAACTTCATTATGTTCTGGGGGCAATTCAATACACCAACCATTTAGGTCTCCATTTCAATTGCACCAAGCAAATATTCCAATTGTTATAAAAAAAAAGCCAACATGTCTTGCACAAATCTTTAGGAGATGGAGTTAGGTGACTGGGCAGAGTAAGCGTTAACATTTTATGGGAACTCAGACATTCATTTTAAATAGTTGGGTCTGCAGAGATAGTATAGTGGGTAGGGCACTTACCTCATATGTGGCTGATCTGCATTTGATCCCTGGCACCCAAGATGGGCCCTTGTGCCTACAAGAGGGAACCCTGAATGGAGAGCCAGGAGTAAGCTCTAAGTACCACCAGATGTGGCCCCCAAAACAAAAGAAAATTAAAAAAAAGACTAGAGGGATTAGAGAAATTATACAGTAGTTGAAGTGCTTATGTTGAATATGGACAACTGGAATTTAATCCTTGTCCCTGAGTACAGAGTCAGGAGAAGCCACTGAGAATTACTAGCTATGTCCCCAACCCCCTCACCCCCCATTAATACATTATCTTATAAATTATATTAACTGCTTACTGTTTACTCTGCTATAAAGGTAATTTGGGAAAATCTATATTTTGTACCGACTGTACTATTTAGGTGTCAGTGTAGTTCTTAAATCACAGTGTAATGTCATGGTACACATGAGTCATTTGTGATGGTGATAAACATGATAACCAAGTCCCACACCACTTGCAAGGCACAGAGTCCTAAAGGTTTCTTTGAAAAACCCAAGGAATAGAATAGAATATACTGGAATTTTTGGCATAAGAAAGTAAAGCCAGAATGGTGGTACAGCAAGACAGAGCCGAGACAGTCACACCCAGAGTGCTACAGCCTGTCTTAGCTACCAACTGCATGTGGCCACAGCATCGCATGAAAAGACAGAACTTTCCGGGTGGGTGTGTGCTTTGCAATGCTCAGAATCACCTGGCATGAAACATCCTTGCAATCACAGGACAAAAATTAAAAATAAACGAGCAGTTCCTCTTCTGCTCATCAGTTGGTCTCCAGGGAATCACGTGGTTTGTGTTGGGAAGGGTGGCAAGTGTGAACCAAGCCAGGGGAGGAAATAGAAAGGACAAGTTCAAAACAGAATGATAGCCCAGCGGGTAGAGCGTTTGCCTTGCACGCAGCAACCCCCCGGCCAGTCTGGGTTCGATCCCCGGCATCCCATTTGGTCCCCTGAGCACCGCCAGGAGTAATTCCTGAGTGCAGAGCCAGGAGAAAGCCCTGAGCATTGCCGGGTGTGACCCAAAAAAGCAAAAAAAAAAAAAACGAAACAAAACAGAACTCAGGCCAGCCAGCAAGGGGAGCCCAAGCTTCTTCATCTGCCAAAGGGAGATGATACTGTTGGGTCCCTTTAAGAAATTTAAGAGATCCCTTAAAGGAATGGCTTTTACATCTTAAAGGGTTGGCCAATATCCAAATTATAGGGATATATATGAGTTGAAAAACAGTTGAGGAGTCAATTGGGACTGAATTATCAGCCTGGTTGTCAGGAGTGAGTTGGAGGAGCAGAAAGCTTGACTGGATAGAAAGTTAGAGGAGCAGAGAGAAGGGTTAGCTGAGCTTGCTGAAAGGCAAAGTAAGGAAATAGTTTGAAGAAAGTATTAAAGGGAGTTGAAAGCCTCTGGACAGGTTCTGTACCTAATACTGTCAGTTAGCCACACAGCTAAAAACTGACATCTAACTGTTTTTTCCAACTCTTATGTATATCCCCATAAATGGATATTGGCCATCCCTTTAAGAAGTAAAAGCCATCCCTTTAACGGATCTCTTAAATCTCTTAAAGGGTACCCAACAGACAAGGTCTCACTTGAAAACTGTTGGGAGCAATAACTGTTTACTTCTCGGATGACTAGGCACAGTCCCTAGTTCTGTGAATTTGATTTTGGAGGCATTTTGTCATTACTGCTACTTTACTGCATCTCTTCTGTATCCTTCTGCTTTTCTACTGACTTTAGCTCTGGACATTTGAGTCCCATCCATTCTCCTTTCACAGTTCCTTGATCTGAGACCCACTCATAGAGATGCCCACTCATTTTACTCAAGAACAGCATCAGCCTATAAACAATGAAGGCTCTAGAAAATAGGGAGAGATCTCCGGGGACTTGATCCCATGCTCAACATGCAATGCTCTGAGTTCAAGTCCCAAAACTATGCGTGTAGTCCCTGAGCACTGCTTGGCTGACCCTGGTGGCCCCCCAGGAGCACTGGCTCAAGCACCACTGCCCTAGCATTGAGCCCTCTGGCCTGTTCAGCCAAGTATCACCATGTGTGGCTGTAAAGTCCCCCTAAGCATGACTTGGAAGGCCTCTAAAAATCTATTGAAAAGGATGAAGGCTCTCAGGGCACCCAGGGAGAGCTCAGGGGTAGAGCACCTCTTTTTCAAGCATGAGATTGAAAATTGACCCATGGTACTGTGATCACTGACCAAGTGTCAAGCCGAATAAACCGTCCTTTTGATCCTTGGCACACAACAAAGTGAGTGTGTGATTTACGTATGCCAAAAACAAAGGTATGCAAGCACACCATATAAAAGTAAGAGAAGTACAGCTAAGTGTGCGAGCACCTCAATCAATTATGAGTGAAGTCTGTGAAAATACCTATCTCAAACCATCCCTGGATATCACAATAGTGAAACGAAGGGAAGTGGAAAAATACAAATGAAGGGTCTAAGTTCAGAAAAGTTAGCAAAGATGTATTTATGTTTCATGGTGCTGAGAATAAAGGACAAAATATTGAGCAGGAGTAAGCAATGGACTGTGCAAAGTTCACTGTACTGATATCTAACAGGATATCATGGTTGTCCTTAGTTGACATGGTTGTCAACTAAGACATGGTTGTTCTTAATTGAATTAAATTCATATCAAATGGAAGTAGAATGTGTGCAAAACTAAGAAACACAAAGAGGACCAGAGTAATGGTAGAATGGGTAGGGCACTTGCCTTGCACATGGCTGACCCAGGATTCATCTCAGGTACTCCAGGATTCTCTGAGCCATACCAGGAGCAATCCATGAGTGCAGAACCCTGAGCCCAGCTGGACATGGAGGAGAGAGAGAGAGAGTTGTGGCAAGGAAAGAAGAGCAGATATAAAAATGCATTTTCAAAACTAGTAACAGTGGAGGTAGCAATCTTAATTCAAACAGGGAAGTGCTTTGGAAAAGCTTCTTTGTGCTGCTGAAATCTGAGCCAGTGGGTGAAGAATTCTAGGTCCAGTTTAGACCAATGAAATGTGTGCATTCAATTTTCAATAACCAGATGTAACCTGGTATCTCATCTCTTTATTCTACACATGCAATACATTTAGACAATTAAGTTTTATCAATTGCTTATCTTGGAAGGTTTTCTGATTTGAGTTGGATAAAAGTTGATGTTAAGGGAAGTTTTCACTAAATATCACATATTCTGCCTATTAAGTAATAAGTTCTAAAACAGAATACCAGATGAAAGGCATTTGAGAACCAGGATTCAAAATTGCTTTCCACTGCATGGATGTACAATTTCTTGATGGGGCAGGGCAATGTTTGACAGAGTTTCCTGCGGTCTTTGGAGTTTGCTTTTTCAGCCCACACAATTATGCTATTTATTATTTCATGTTTAGTTTGCCTTCAGTAATGAAAAGATAGAAAGATAACAAGATGAATAGTTGGGGGTTATAGAAAATCTGGCTTCATTTTTAAGCCAGAAATAACTCATAGTAAACATTAGGAACTTTAAATAGTAGAGTTAATAGGGCGAAAACCAGTATAGGTTTGTACTGAACTAAGTGACCATTGCTATAAAAACAAAATTGTCACAAACTGGTATACTTTTATCACTAATTATCAGTCCCACTGACAGCTGATTGTGCAGATATAGACATAATAGAAAGAAGCCCAACTGGCAATTCTATCTCAGCAAATTATGCATGGCAATGAAAAAAACAAAATAAATTTCAATTCTCCAGATGCTCTATCTTTTTAGAATATTTTAACAGCAAAAGACTGAGCTTCTAGTTCCAAGCATAGCATGATTTTTATCTGTATATGGTTTTCAATTTCTTTTTAAATAAAGTAGGTGGCAAAAAAGTGAACTGTAGTCTAGACTGATATCCATAGTGTTTTGACAACATTTGTCATAAGTATTATTCCTCTCACATGATATATTTAAGATATTATTCTCATCCTGTCATACAATTTAAGAATTTTTCAACTTAAAATAAGAAACATAGTTAAAGTTAGGAACTCTTTTCAAAGGGACATAACTTTTTTATATCAGATTTGATATGTTCCTTGAAACTCCAAAACCATCACCAAGTTCCTGAGCATAAACTCAAGCCTATACGGATTGTGAAATACAATGATAACACATGTTTCTATTCTCATTTTACAAATCAAGGTGAGCCTGATATAATGGAACTGAAATTATTGGGAAATTAAGCATCAGCGACCACCTCCCCCTTTATTAGATGTCGCTAACTTGAGAATATATAGCTACAATGCTTTTGAGGTTTCAAATTGTTTCCATGGTAATCATTCCTCAGAAGATGTAAACGCACACTGATTTTTATTAGGAAAGACTTGAAAGGTTGCCATGATCAGCATCCTCGTCCTTCTCACTCCCTGACATGTTCAGGGACATGCCTGCCTGCCCACCTCCTCTTTCTTTCTCAGTAGGGACAGCACTGCAGTTTCTCTGCACAGACATAACTTTGGGTTTTAAATTCCTAAGAGTCTAATGATCACAGTTGAAAGCATTAGTATCTATTACCAAAGAGCACTGCGTAGGCAAACCTGGGTTCAGAATCCAAAATATTTCATAAACTCCCATCCAGATAAGTATAAAACAAAATGGAAATTGAGCAGATTAAGGCTAATATCTCTACAGTGAGCTAAAGAAGAATTCCCTGCAGTCCAGATGATTCTTCCTATCTCCATAAACAATTAGGAATAGAAGCGAAAAAATTACCCATGCGGCATACAGCATCTCAGCATCTTGGCTGGGACATCAGACATAATTGTAATAGATTGAAAGGAAGGCCAGCAAGACAGTAGCATAAGGGATACGGCTATTGCCTTATATATGGCCAATCCTGGTTGGATCCATGATACTAAATATGATCCTTAACACTTCCAGGAGAGAGCCCTGAGCACAGAACCAGGAGTAATCTCCGAGTATTACTGGGTGTGGCCCAATCTCAGCTCCAATAGCTAACTCAGTTAACAGTTACTGAATATAATCAAATGCCAAGTATTATTCTTAACTGTAGAGATAGATGTTAATAAAACAGGCTAGAAAGATATCATCCTTTTGAGTTTATAGGCTAAAGAGAAATAGAATGTATAATTGAGATGGTCAGTAAGTGATTTTGTAATGTTACAGGTTATAAAATTCTATGAACAAATAGTAAAAAGGGTTTAGGACTATATGTGTGCTGAAAATCATATAGCTTTTTTAAAGTTGCTGCCATATTATCTGCCGTAGATACATATACTAGATTGGCATTACTCTGGGCGACTCAGCAACATACCTAATCCCCTATCTCCCTTACTGCCCACCACGACTCCTTGGGGTATCTGAGATACACGTACTCTCCGTACGGTTGTACTTTCAAATGTATACCAACTAATTCATAGTCTGAAATCTCAAACAGCTGCATTCTATTTGAACTCTCAAATTCCAGGTCATTACAAACCTGCTCTCATCTCCAGGGACTTTGAGCTGGACAACCAGGGACAACCCTCATTTCCCCAAGCAGCTCACCAGCAATACTCACTCTACTCTGTTCCTTCTTTTAGAAGCCACAAAAGCCTCTTAGGCAAGAAATCACCTTATGGTCAATTAGAATGCCTCTTAAATTAAAGACATGAGAAATAGTTACATTCAAGAAATATAACTAGCAGAAAATACAGGGAGACAAATTTTTTGCAGCCCTGACTGTGCTTACTTTTAAATGGCACCAGTTAAAAAAAAAAGAAAAAAGTAACCATTTATAAAAATAATATCACTTCACATACACAGTGCTGATTTTTCCTGACCTCGCTACAACTTTGACCACCCACTCCTGAGAAAGATTGCACTTCCTGAATCCTAGGCAGGAAGGGCTTAGAAAGAGTGTGAGAGGAAGGAGATAAGAAAATGCTGCAGATACTGTCTTTGTCTCTGAATTCCTGAAGCAATAAGTTCATCTCTTTTCCCTGTATGTGTGACTTTAGTTCTGAGATGGAAGGTGTTGTATGTGGCTGACAATTTCATGTCCCAGTAGGTAAAGGAAATGACTATAGAAAAAGTGTATATTCGACCCAGGAGGAGGAATTGGTCGGTGAAGTGGATGTGACAGAAACCTGGGAAGAAAATGACCCTTTATGTATATATGTGCTACATATGCTGTTCTCATTTCGATGACAATCAATTTCAAGTCGTCCATCTTAATGCCCCCAAAAGCACATTGGGTGTTTGTCAGGTCATATTTCCTGATTTGAGTTTCAGAAGACTTGATCTCAAACCGTGTTGTTCATTTCCTTCTCAGTGGATGGGGCCAGCTTATACTAAAGAATCGAAGGCAGTGACTATCACAAAATAAATTTATTCTGGCAAACAGGTAATGAAAATTCAGAGCTTGGAAGGGGCCTGGCTTGAGATTATGAAGATCTCAGTCCTTCCTATTTCCTTGCGCCTGGCAAATGCCTTGTAAAATACTGCAGAGTTTCCACCTAGATTTAGCATCTCCTTTATATTTTAGACTAAAACCTAATGAGAAGCAACAATCAGATATTTGCCACTTTATTAATCTTCAAAATAATTGTAAAAGACCATAGAGTTTCCACCTAGCTTTATCACCCCCTCCATATTTTAGACTAAAATCTAATGCAAAGCAACAGATATTTGCAACTTAATTAATCTTCAAAACAATTCTACACCCTGGAAATCTATTTCCATATTACAAAAAGAGAAGGAAAAGTTAGAAGAAAGTAAAGCAAAGATAGGATGGGTAACTGAGACTTTTTTGACTTTGAAGCACAAACTTCAATACTGCAAAGTGCTGAGCTAATTTGCCTACAAGGATAGAGAAGCAATTCTCATTTTAAACTCACTGAGGCTCTACAGACTAATTAAGGAGAATCACCAGCTCATCCTAACTTAAACTCAAAAGATCCTATAAAGCACCTAATCTAAGGTGTTTGATGTACACATAAGGAAACCACAGTGCCTTACTCACACACTGAAGGGCAAGACCTGTCTTGGAAAGGAGCTTTTCCTTTCATTCAACAAGAGGGCGTGCCTTGTTTAGCATTTTTTCCCATGGCATTTAGACTTCTCTCATTTTCCAGGGGATAAAAGTATGATAGGACTCCAAGAAAATGAACCCTCCCTATCACCCTACCTTTTAGTTGGCAAGTAAACATATTTTGTTCTGTTTTTGCTTGTTTCAGAGCCATACCTGGAGGCCATGCTCAGGGGTTACTTCTTCCTGAATTTGCACTTTGGGAATACTCCTGGAGGCCCACGTGGACCATATGGGATGCCATGGATGGGACCTAGGTCAGCCACGAGTAAGGCAAGTGTCCTCCCCGCTCTATTATATCTGCACCCCAGCAAGTGAAAATATTAACTTATCCTAATTAACCTCCATGCCAGACTAAAAGAAGGGAATAGGGTCTCATACGAGTGAAAGCATATTCCAGCATTCTTGTCTCCTAGTGAGCATAACTCAACCTGATCTAGTCAGAAGGAATTCTGAATCTGGAATATGACAAGTTTTGCCATATCCATATGCATTATCTCTGAGTGTTCTCTCCCCTTTCAATTGCTAGCCAACACTCCCCAAAGCTTGTAATACTGGGAGGGTTGACCGGCCCCAATCTGGCCCCTTCCCAAAGGTAAGTAAATCTGTATTTCTGTCACAATACTTTATCCTACGGTCTTCCACCTGGAGTGGAATTTTTTCTGTTTCCTCCCTCAGTGTAAGAGCTCTTCCAGATGAGAAAGAGCATCCTGTTTATCTTTGCAACCCAGCACCAGGCACTAAGTAGACAAAATAATCTGCTGTCAAATGCATTGTGAGTGAGCGGTAGAAGACTGATCATGACAAGCCATTTAAATGTCTATCCATAATCACTATATTGGCTCTCTAAGAAAATAGCCTCAACAGTTGCTCTAAATCTCTTCTTAGAAACTGGCCACATTCCTGAAGTATACTATTATTCTGGTTTGGAACCCAAGTCACGAAAGGTCATCTCCTGAGGGGCTGTGAAAATCAGTTTCCTACAAGAAATTATCTTAAGCTAAAGAGTCACACACTCACAACAGAAACTCTCAAATCATTTTAAAATTACTAAAAAGCCTTTTCTTTTGGTCATACACTTCTCAAGTTATAATTCCCAAAGCTGGAGAAGACATTCATGTTCCAATACTGACTGGACTAATTGATACCATTTTCATACAATAACTTCCAAATTTGTTGCAATTAAAAACAGATTTGATGCTTTTTCTATCAGCATCAAACCATAGATCATTCTTATTTGACATAATGACTTTAGACGTCTTTGACTTAGTTTGCTAAATTGAGAAATGTAGGAGTCAGTAAATAAATTTCAATCTGGAACTCCCATAGTTGGCACTTGTCTCTAGAAGTTTTGCCCCTTGTTATCTGGACACAAATTGGTGTCTTTTACTATATTAAGCCCAAGTGGATAATTCCCACTCATAATTGGAAATAGATACCATCATTCTCATAACATTACTATTTTTGTTTGTATGTTTCTAGAATGCCTAGTTCTAAAATATGATTAGTTTCAAGGCAGTAGGCAGAGTTGTATAATTTGTATTTAAACTTCCCCATTAGGAAAATTTTCTCTCTCTCTCTCTCTCTCTCTCTCTCTCTCTTTCTCTCTCTCTCTCTCTCTTTCTCTTTCTGCTTTTTGGGTCACACCCGGCATTGCTCAGAGGTTACTGCTGGCTGAGCACTCAGGAAGTACTCCTGGCAGTGCTCGGGGGACCATATGATTACCGGGGATCGAAGCCAGGTCAGCGGCATGCAAGGCAAATGCCCTACCTGCTGTATTATCTCTCCGGCCCCAGCCCATTAGGAAAATTTCTGATGGAAACAATGAAAGAGAAAGAGATCTAAGTTTCACACCTACATTTGCTATCAGGCAGAAGGAATACAAGTCACTTTTGCCCAATCTTATAAACCAAACATGATCATGTAGCTACAAGTAGTTACAAAGAACAAATCAATCCTCCGCTATTGCTATAAGAGGAATTGTATTACTGAAGAAACTGATACACTTATCTTCAAAGACTCGACATGTATCTTCAATTTTTTCTTTAGGGTTTATGAACACTATGGTAGCATAAATATAAATCTATAATTTTGGAACATTAGTGATTATTATTGGTATTAGAGTATCTTTAATGTTTTATATTTTCAAATATATGAGGCTACATACTGAAAGAAAAATAATGAAACCGAGTTACTATATCAAAAGGTTATCCCAAGTAGAAGTTTATCTCTTGTGAATTCTTTGTTCAGTATTTTTGACTTCTAACTTTAGTTCAATGTTTATAAAACACATAATTTTGGGGGGATAAAGTCTGCCCCAAATTGAATAACAATTTTTCTCTTTTAATTTGCCAGACTGCATGGAAAACACGTGAAACTTATTAGCTCAGTAAATAAAAATATCAGACCCTTTTCTTAGCAACGTTAAGAATGCTGGAGCAGGTGGTTCTTACAGTAGAATATTTGAAAGATGACCTATTTTCTTCTTTATTGGAAACCCAATCTTTCAAGCAAGAACCACTGTCATTTGCTAACTTGCTTTCTGCCTTATAAAATCAGTAGAATATGCTTTGTAGTTGCATTCCTACTTAGTTATTCTTTAAATGTAGAATTTAGGAATATATAAAACATAATTACAAACCATACCTCTGTAGGATGAAAAGAGATGAAAACCGGAAGTCAAATAACTTAGATTGAATCTATTTTCATGTCAATTTCCAGGGTGATTTCTAGTCCTTTCCAAAAGAGAAGTATTGTTACCTAGCTTTGCCAAGTGACTGTTTAAGCAACAGAGTCTCAACTGGAATTCAGAACTGCAGGTGTAAGGAAATGTAGAGATAAGAAAATAAAGACGCCCCCCCCCATCACCATGAGTATTTCTCCATGTGCACATACATGCACCACTTAGTTAGGATCAGCTATGGCACATGTGAAGTCCGCACAAAACCTGCTGAATTATAGGATATAACATCAGCATGGTCTCTACCATTTGAGAAAATAAATCAAATTCTCTTCCACATGTCAGCTTTTTAAATGCTAGAGACCGATACTGTGTTTCTGCTGAATTTTGTCTTGCTAAATAACTTGTGTCAAGATAAGAGCATTTAAACAGATAACAAACAAGCAAATGGCCATCATTTCTTAAATCAGATTTAAAATGAAAGAAATAGATGAGTATCGGAACAGTCCTTAGTTAAAATGACGTGTTTTAAGGAGACTAAAATTTCTAAGGAGACTAAAGATAAAAAACATTCAATTAGATCATTCGTTCAAGACACTTGACAAGGGGATCTGGGCCACTATGAAGTCCTGCTGAACAAGCCACGGTAGAAAGGACAAATGGGTGGTGATGCTATGAATATAGTGTCTGCAGACTCGCTCCTTCCTTCATCCTTCCCGACCTTCTGTCTTCACGTGTTTCTATTTTAAACAATTTAAGTGCTTCAAAATCATATTCATGCATTGGAACAAACCAAATAATAGGGAATCACTGTATCACTGTCTTCCCGTTCATCGTCGATTATCTTGAGCGGGCACCAGTAACATCTCCATATGATTTGTGTCATGCAAGTAGAGCCCAAGGGCACCTGCTTGCTCCAGGAACATAAAGAGCCTCAAACCATTCCATCAGGTCATGGGAATGAGGTCTATAGTTGTTACTGGTATCTGGCATATAAAATACGACACGGGTAGCTTGCCAGGCTCTACCGTGCTGGTAGCATACTCTTGTAGTTATCTCAAAATCCAGCATTTATTGATGAATCGCGACGCCGCAGCGCCACGCGAGCTGGGCTGTGATAGGCTGGTCTGCTGGATGGAGTTCTGACAAACTAGGGAATAGTTTCAGTAAAACAAACATAACCTTCCTTTATGAACATCAGATCCAATAAGACCATGTTCCAAAATACAATGGCATTTTATATTGTCCCTGGCGCTCCTTTACCTCCCAGTCAATTTTCCTCTGTGTGTTGAGTTGGGGTGGGCATGGGGAACTTTCCTCCTTCTATCCCTTTATACAATTGGTGACTCACAACTAGCTGATGAAATAATTAAAACTAAGGCTGGCCAGCTCATATGGGCTACCTGTGCTCTTGGTGAGAATAGATCCATCCATTCAGAAAGAACTGCACTCTGTAGGCTGCAGAACAGCGTGTGAAGACTCAAAAGTCTCACATAGAATGGACCTAGCATTGACTGTCTTAGGAAAGTTCAAGATTAGTTTTTTATTTTTCACTGGAAAGGGTGGTGTGGGGTTAGTCTCAGTATCTCCTTAGTGATGCTCTTGACCTGGAATATATTTATTGGCATACTCTCCTAGGTCCCTATATCTTATGGAAAACCCCACAAAAATTTCCCATATAGAACCTCATGCTGTGTTTGCATCAAGCTTTGGAGATTTTATAATTTCAAGATGCATCTCAGCAGCAACTATCAGGAAACTTTAAAAAATGGCAAAGACGAGGGGCCGGAGGGATCTTCACAGGTGCTAAGATGTGTGACTTGTAGTTCCATTCCTGGCACCACCTAGCCCCCCACATCATCACCAGCTATAGCTCTGGGGCACTGACCACCAGCATGGCTTGGGTAATCCCCAGACACCACAGGTTCAGCGTAGTACCTCATCATTGAACCAAGAGTTAAATGCAGGCTTGATTGATAAAAAGGGGCTCCCAAGCCTTATAGGACACTGCTTGGAATTCCCCCTTCCCCCACGAAATTCTTGAAAAACAAGTGGTGTAGAGGCACGGAGCCACAGAAACAACAAAACTGAAAGCAAAATATCCAAGCTACAATCAATAACCAAATGTTAAAATATACCCATCAAGCAGTAAGAATGGGGTGGAGGAAACCCAGGGACACTGGTGGAAGGAAGCTGACAATGGTGGTGGGGTTGGTGTTGGAAAATGTTCTGCTTAAAACTCAACTAGAGTCACTTGTCACTTGTTTTCCCATTGTTCATCGATTTGCTTAAGAGGGGGCCAATAACATAACCATTCATTGGGAATGAGGTCCATTATTGTTACTGATTTTGGCATATAAAATACACCAAGGGTAGCTTGCCGGGCTCTGCCGTGGCTCTGGGTTCATCCCAGGGGTCCAGTGGGCCCAGTCTTTTTCTATGTCAGACCATCAACCATCAACTATGAGTAAACTTTGTAAATAATGGTGCCTCAATAAAAAATTTTTAAGAAAAAGATCCTGCCCCTCAAGATATTGCAGGTGTGGCTGTGGTGCCCGGTTGCGTCAGCAGGTGGCAGATAGGACACAGGCTTGTCTGCACCCAGGGCTCTGCCCCATGGGCCCTGGATGGTTGAAGGTCTGACATAGAAAAAGACTGGGTCCCCTAAGATGAACCCAGAGCCACGATAGAGCCTGGCAAGTTACCCGTGGTATATTCGATATGTCAAAAACAGTAGCAATAGTGGATCTCATTCCCAACAAATGGAGATGTTACTGATGCCCACTCGAGCAAATTGATGAACAATGGGAAGACAAGTGACAAAAAATAGATGCATTATCTAAAGAATGTACAGAGCACCTGGGATAGCATAGCAGGGGGAAGAGAGGAGCACGAACCTGGGGTTCTGTCCTTACTAACTCAAGGATGTCAATGCCTGGGATACTGTGGATTCACTTTTTCACCCATTGAACTGTCAACTAGTTTTTACTGGAATTTTGGATTTAGTATCACACTCCATATGTGTATAAGCATTCCAGACATTTCTACTATTCCTACCAAAATTCGTTTATCCACTCTTGAACCACACACACACACACACACACACACACACACACACACACACACTCATCTTTCTCATCCCTCCCATCCCTCTCCTTTCTTCTTGGACACTACCATAGTTTAAACAGAATCTCTGAATTAGTTTTGTTTGTTTACAAATCTTTTCTTTACATTTCCTATTCTATGTAAGTAGAAGTGAAGCTATCTACTAATTATATGGTACTTTTGTCTTTATTTCATTCAGCATAATCACCTCAAGATCTAGCTACTTTTTCCCAAAGGTGCACACTTTTATCTCTTTTCAAAGGCAGAGGAGAATTCCATGGAGGACACAAACTGCAGCTTCTTTGCTCACTCATCTGCTGATGGGCATTGGAGGCTGATAGCTCTGTTGAACAGTGCTGATGAGTGCCGAGGAGAAATGTTCTTCCCAAATACATGTTTTCATTTCTTTGGGATGAATGCCTGGGATCAATGCAGCCTGGTGTGTGTCAGCATCACAATTAAAAGTGCAGCCCCCAGGAAACCCTGCCATTGAAAAAATGTGTCAGCGGTACCAAGAGTGTGACTGCACTATAAGCATGGCCATGAGCACTGCAGTGACTCCAGTGAGCAATAAAAGCACACTAGAAAGCATGAGTGCCAGCCAGGGATGAATTTGGTTGGCAAACACATGCCTCACCAGTGAGACAATGGGTTCAAGTCCCTGTATTACAAATAAAAGAGTATTGTCATGAGTTAGCACATCTGCAAACAGTGAAATGAAAAAGCGTTTGGGAGAGAGCCCAAAGAGAGCTGAAGAGCATGTAGTTCACACAGGAATCCCGGGTCAAGACCTGGTACCGCATGGTTCCGTGAGCACTGTTGGGAGTAGCCCTCGGAACACCACCAAGAGTGACTCCAAGGCCTTGAACTCTTGGCGTCTGGGAGTTTTGTTGTTGCTCACTCCCAGCTAATCTTTAACAATGTTCATTCTAATGAGATCCTCTTCTATGTAAACACTGCTGAGGGCGTATAAAGTAATACATCTTACTTCATGAGCTTCTGTAATCAGATGGACCCACAAGTCCTATTACGCACCGGGATTCTGAGTATCTTGTCTCATGACTGAAGGGCTACTCGCCTCTAGAGCAAACTAGTATATCCTCCTATAGTCTTCCTTAGTCTCAGGCCAGGTGTAGTCTCCTGGTAAATTCTAACTTCCCACGTTGGGCGGGATAAAGAGGAGCTGTGCCCATCTAGAAAACATAGAAGTCTTATAGTGTATAGTCAGAGTTATTCAATCAAGGTGACTTCTGTACGCCACACCCTCGCAGTGTTTACATAAGAGATCTTAGAATGAACTTGTTAATAAGATTAAGCTGGGAGTGAGCAAACACAAACTCACTATCCCTACATGGTGTGGCCTCCAAAGTAAAAAAAATCTTGAGCCCACCCTCCCCAGTAAACACCACAACTAAGCACACAAGAATCACAACACCACAACCAAACATGTATACAACTCAGAGTCATTGCAACATCATCATCATAAAGAAAGGAAGTGGGAAGATGAAAATCAATGTCAACAAATCAGAATCATTTACAGATATATAAAAGAAGTGTGTCACAGAAATGGAAAAACAAGAGATCAAATGCTCCACTGTCCATGCCAATCATAGCTAACAAGACAAATGACAAGAAGGGTGCCTCACTCTTTAGAGAGCTGGCAGTGCAGTTATTAGAGATGGTTGTCTGGGGAGAGGCTTGGTAATCAGCATCTTAATGTCTGGAGCTTACTGTTTAATACAAAAGTCTGTCAGGCTGGAACTTGAAGACTCCGAGGACTTCTCTGGATCCATCCAGTGCTGGGGCGAGGCTTTGTTCTGAGTTGCTCAAAGTCACACTAGAATCTGCTGCCTTACCCAAGTGATTGCTCTAACTTTGCAGAGAGACATTCCCAGTTCTTCCTGAAGGCAATCATGGTTGCCAATCTGTGTGCACCTTGGCCCAAATCATCCAGAAACTGTTTTGCTCCCTAAAAAATCTAACAATTCCTGCTCCTCTAACCATGGCACCATGCAGTCTTTCCCCAAACTCAAAGATGCTCACAAACATTTAAGAAGATGCTAACACGCTGGTTGTAAGCACACTAGGCTTGATGTTCCTGGGAGCTGGCAACTTCAAACTAGCTTCTTTGGTGCTAGCTCCACCTTGAGAACAGAAGTGTGAGTGGGGCAAATTCTGCCCAGGGATTTTGCTAATTGAAGGACAATTTTGTAGGAGGGAATAGTGATGTCAGCTGGCTGGGCGCCATGGTTCCTTTACTGGATCCTCCAATTCTGCCCATTTCAGCCCTACCTATCCTGCTGTGATCCCTAAAGAAGAGCTGCTGATAGCTTCAGACAGATGATTCCTCCACTCTTTAGAAATTCTGCTCTGATGGGTGGTTGTTTACTTTGTAGCAATGACTCTTGTCCTCTTTGCTTAATACCTCCAAAAATCTGCAGAAAGCCCTTGTTCATTGGTGATCGCACATCTATGCACTAGCCCTAAATTTCTTTTGATATAATGGGAAGGAAAGGAAAGAAATTAGAGATTCATTTCTGAATCTAAAATTCTCTTCCTGAGATTTTTTTTTCTGAATTGCCATGAGCTATACAGTTACCTTTTTTAAAAGTATTTTATTATACCACTGTGAGATATACAATTACAAAGATATACAATTAAAAAGTTCATATTTGGGTTTTGGTCATACCAGCACCCGTCCCTCCACCAGTGCCCATCTCCCACCACCAACATCCCCAGTTTCCCTCCCCCTCCTCCCTCCCCCTCCTCCATGGCAGGTTCTTTATTTCTTTCCCTTTCTCTCTCTCTCTCTTTTCCTTCCCTTCCAGATTGCAGATTACAGAACATACATTAAAGGGTTGTCATGTGTATCTTTTTGCCTCTATTTAATGCTCAGTTCTAGGTTGGCATTAGTACCCTCGACAATTGTTAGCACACTGTTCCATTTCCTGTCTTACCTAGCCTCTGACTCCCACACGTTTATACAGTTACCTTTTTTTAAAAAATTCAATCACCATGAGTTTCTGACGTATTTTGAAGATGATCTTAGAGTTTGATCAGTTGTAAAATAATGGATAACCTGCCAAATCATGTTATACACAAATCACTTGTATGGATCTTTTTAAAATTCCCTTCTAAAATCCTGAAAATTAATGTATTTTGGACAACACATTTTCTCCCTAGTCTTTGTACTCTTGTCACTCTAAATGGCTGTTGTAACAAGATTTTGAAAAGAAGAAAAGATTGTGTTTTTATATCATCAAATCTTTTCAAATATCCACATATGAATTCCTTGAATTCCAGACAAATCACACCTAAATTTTATTGCAGGCTCAAAATGAGCTGCAAATTGACGTTTCCAAAGGTTGTTTCTCTCAAGGCACTATCCTACTAGATTTTACAAAGACATACACCTGCATGAAAATACTCCAAAAGCAGATGCTGCTATGGCAACTAAGTATTGCTTTCAACACAGGCTGCCTAAGGAATAGGCAAAACCAATTATTCTCTTGGTAGTTTCTGAAAATATCCTTCTTTTTCAAAGGATGTTTCTTCCTGTATTACATACCCAGAACCCCACATCCTGTTCTCAGTACTGTAAACACCTTCTGAGAACAGTGGTAATTTGGGGCAATGATGCTACTTTTGAACTTTTATAATTCTTATAGCTCTTATTTCATGTTTCTCCTAGGAGCCATATGTTTGTCATTGATGTGGCTCATGGAGGAAGGCTAGAAATCAGACCACGGTTAAGAAAAGAACAATACCAATTAGCATTTATTGGGTGCCCAATAGATTTCAAAGTCCAATCTCTTCACATATATTTTCTTACAGTATCTTTGTAAAAACTTCATCAGTGGATGGCAAGAAAAGAAAGGAAGGGAAGGTGGAAAGGATGGAGAGAGAAAAGGTAAGGAAAGGAGGGAAAACAGAGGAGTCGGAAGGAAGCGCCATTAGCTTGCTCTCACTCATTTCATTGGATATAAAGTCCATCACTGTATCACATCTCATTTCTGGATTTTCCAATTTAGGAATGAATCTGTCTGTAAAGCTCAGAGGTCAGAGAGTTGAGACAAGCTGCTCTTCTGGCAGAACCAGAGCTGAAGAAACCAGATTTTCCAACTCTGTACATCCATTCCATTTGGGCCCTATCTATGTAGTCTATCACGTATGAGCATTTTATTGACATAAGGATTTGTGCACAAATACACATAACAGAACCCTGAAAGAAATGGATTAATTTCTTACTGGAATTTTTATGAAGAATGACCAAAACAGTGTTGACAAATCTTAAACTCAAGCTCTGTAGAAGAATCATTTTTATGCTTTATTTTTTAACAGAAAAATTGTTCAGTTTATTTATCACGCATTGTTCTGTTGTAATAATATAATAAAATGAGAAATAAATGAGCTTCATTTGATTTACCTTCTACATGTTATTCTTTTCCTCCAGTTTTACTGAAATATAATTGACACTATATATTGTGTGTGTGTGTGTGTGTGTGTGTGTGTGTGTGTGTGTGTGTGTGCTTAGCTCTTGAAGCAGTTCTAGAACCTGGAGGCATATATTGACAACACCCAGGCAACTTTACCAAAATATCAATGCCAGGTGCTCAGCCTCAGAAGCACAAGGTTTGCCTTGCATCAGAATCACCTTGGGAGATTTTGAAGCAACTGATGCCAGAGCTGCTTCCATACAACTTTAAAAGCAAACCAGGATAAGCATGTTTCCCTTGCACACAGCGGACCCAGGTCAATCCCTGGCATCCCATATGATCCCTCCAACATCATCAGGAGTAATACCTGAGTGTGGAGCCAGGACTAACCCATGAGCATCACCAGGTGGCACAAAAAGTCAAAATAAAAAAAGATCAGGATAAGAATATATTTATCCCCCAGAAAGATTAGTGGGAGATAAAAGTCTGACAGAACTTGATGACTAATTGCACAAGAATTCCGAAAGCAATTGAATAAGGTGTTTATATTTCCAAGGGTGATAGCCAGCAAGCCTTTTCCCAGAGTTCAGAGTTCGTTCTGACTGCTGCAGACAACTGTAATCTGGCAAAGAATTCATGTTTATGGAGCCCACAGCAGTGATAGTGGAACTCTGAATAAATGTTGACAGGGAAAACTCCCAAATTTTAGGATAATTAAGAAATTTCCCAAATATGCAGAAACATCCATTTTCTACTTCCTTTGCAAAGCATTTAACTTCTTCAGAATTAGTTCAGCTGTAGCAGAGGGAGTGTGTTGCAGGACTCCTCTAAGAGCCTCTGCATCTGCCCTGGATTGCCTCCTGCAAATCACTTCATAGATAAGAGGGTAGTCTAAACATGGCAGTTTATCTGACCATGTATTCTGTACTAGCTGGTATAAATATTCTCTCATGCTACCACAATCATCATGGGACTAGCTAGATCTTACCAGCATAATTTGCCTGGCCACGTTGGATCTCTAAGTAATTAGACCAGAGAGAAATGCTGTTTGCCTCCAAGCAAGCAAGCATGGCTCCCTGATAACTCAAAGGCAACTAAAATACAAAACTACCATGAAGTAGACAAGACTTGTGAAGGCTTGGAGAAATATTTAACTGGCATTAGTATTAGTCTTTGGTACAGAGACATGCCATCTCAGAAACCCCCTTCTCTACCCTATAAAGGCATTTCCAGGCACATCTTGGCTCAAAACATTAGCATATAATAGGGCCTAGATGAGGTGCTGGGAGAAATTACCGAAGGGCATTTAACCCTTCCTGCTTCCCATAACAGTGGGAAGTCTGGGTTACAGGGGTATAAAACCAGCCTGCTTCTCTCCTCTCTCTCTCTCTCTCTCTCTCTCTCTCTCTCTCTCTCTCTCTCTCTCTCTCTCTCTCTCTCTCTCTCTCTTTGGGCTCTCTTTGTGAGTTTGCACCCTTATTGGGAGTCTTGTCTTTTTCTCCTTTTTACAGGGCTTTAACACGTGGTGGCAGCCATCTTGGCCTACACGTGTCTGGGGTTCTAGCCAGGAATCCTAAGCACAGGGTTTCTCCTATTGCTGATGTATGCCTGGACCTGTGATAAGTAAAACCTTTTAAAACTGCATCGGATTCCTGAGTCTTCATCCATTCCCACCCACTTCGGAGGTAGAAGAGTACTCTCTTCCCGGCACTGTCGGGGACCCCGGTGGCATTCCCCAACAGGAGTGGGAAGCACATATCATCCCTCTTTGTGATCACTTCTCCATATTTGTCCTCCATCATCATGCTCTGAGTTAATAAAGTGCCACAATGCCTTGGCACCCCCAAAACTCCTAGAAAGCATGGCAGATACTCCTGAGTGCTATTTGAATGAAGGCAAGAAGAGACAGTGATTATATGTTGTTTACACAGGGCGATAACCAATTCTCCTCAACACAACTACTTCCAAACAACTTTTTCTCTAAACTGGGTTTTTCTTGCTGTCCATAACTTGCAGGCAGCTACTGACAATTAATGCCAAACACATTCATTGGTTCAGGGGGGATATTATTTCTGATTAAGAATTAACACTCTTTGGCACGAAGCTGTCAATGTCAATCGGTTTAAATCAAGCTGAAATGTCAAGCCACTTAGCATATGGCTTATCCATATCTAATGCTTGAAGCAAAGCTGAAGCTCTCCTGAAGAGTAAATTCTTTGTGTATACAGAGCTAGTATTCTTAAAGGGCCAGATCCCATATGAAAACAAGAGTCAGTCCTGCTATGCAATGTTTTAATGAGTATCCTTTCCCATGTATGCAAATATAAATTAGAAGGGAGCAGGGAGGAATATTCATGGTCTTTCAATTCCAAAGGAGATGCAGTTATTGCTACACCAAAGGCATCAAATCAGTTCACCACTGTAGATCCTGTTAGCCATCAAACAACTGCTTATTCTAACATGCAGGAAGAGCACTAACTTACAAGTCTTAACATTTTGATCACTTGATCACTTGATCACTTGATCACTTGAATCCGTTATTCATCGATTTGCTCGAGCAGGCACCAGTAACATTTCCATTGGACCTTATCATGTGCCAATGTAGCCCAATGGAATCTGGTTGATTCAGGAATATGAAGAGCCTCAAACCGATCCTTCAGGGTCTTGACAAAGAAGTCTGACCATCTTGTAGGTGGGCGGACACGTGATCTTTCGACATCCCGTGGATCCAGTCAATAACAGCTCTAGTCCAGCAGTTGTCTCTAAATTGCATTACATGTCCAGCCCAACTGATTATCGATGCCTTTGGCAAAAGAGACAGCATCCCTGATTCTGGAATAGCAACAGAGGTAGGAGCTCGGATTCCTTCTCTCACTTGAGTGAGGCGTGATATTCCAAGCATAGATCTTTTGATTCCTCTCTGGAAGACCCGAATAGCATTCTCATCCTGCTTTCGTAGGGCCCAGGTCTCTGAGGCATATGTTAATGCAGGGAGAAAGGTGGAGTCAAAGAGATGTGCCGGTGCAGGAGGTTCTTTGTCCTTTTAGCTATTTCTTCGTTGCCTTTGAAGGCATTCCATGCTGCTCTCTTCCTCCTGCGCAGCTCAGGTTTTAGGTCGTTTATCATGTTGACTTCTCGACCTAGGTACACATAACTGCTGCATTCAGAGATGTCTGTTCCATTGAGAGTGCATGGGGCCTCTGGAACTAGTTCATTTTTCATGAACATTGTTTTGTTTAGATTCAGCTGTAGACCTATCTTTCCACATTCTTGGTCGAAGTCAGCCAGCATTTGTGCAGCTTGGCTAATGTTTGGTGTTATTAGAATGATATTATTGGCAAAGCGGAGGTGGTGTAGTTGCTGACCGTCTATCTTCACTCCCATTCCTTCCCATTCTAATTGTTCTTGACGTTCTTGAAGGTGGCAGTGAAGAATTTTGGTGAAATTTGACATCAATGATCAATCTTTGTAGAATGGTGAGATCCTGGTGGTGAATCCATAATACAGCTCACGAAGGATCTTGAAGTATTGGGTTTGAACGCCCTGTTTGGCTAGGGCTTCGATGACTACTTCAGTCTCTACAGAATCAAAGGCTTTCTTTAAATCAATGAACGTGAGACAGAGTAGCATCTTTAACTCCCTAAACTTCAATGAGCGTGGTTACCGTGTGGATATGGTCGATTGTGCTGAATCCTTTCCGGAAGCCAGATTGCTCACATGGTTGTCCTTCATCTAGTGTTCTGCCAATCCTGTTCAGGATGACTCCGAGTGAACAGCTTGTAGATGATGGACAACAGGCAGATGGGGCGATAGTTGCCAATGTCATGGATGTCTCCCTTCTTGAACAGGAGGAACTGTCCTGCTGGTTTTCCATTGGGAGGGCACCTTGCATTCAGACAGATAGCGTGTTGAAGAGCCGAGCTAGTGTATTGATGAGTACTTAAGTATTAACATTTTGATAATAAAAGAAAAAGACAAGATTTGAACACAAACTGTGAAGAAATTACAGTTATTGCTTGTATAAAAAGGATTTTGAGAATAAGTCTCACAGTCCTTTTATAAAACCAAAGTTCACCCCAGTCATTCTGAATAGCTCTTCTAGAGTTTGGGCTTAAAGACAAATAACTAATGAAGAATATTTCACAGATTGGATATTCATAAGTAAAGGCCCAACTATATTGAGACAATAGAAAAAATAACCCTTAAATTATTGCAAAAATAAAATAGTTAAGCATTATTGAGGAGATAGTATATGCCAAATAATGTTATGCTTCTTTTTAATTATTTTCTTTGGTTTTTCAGTCAACATGGTGTTTGGGACTACTCTAAACAGTGTGTGAGGAGTTAAGTTATTGTTTATCACTCCCAAAGATTTACCAATTGCATCTCTACTTATCCCCATTTTTTTTTTTTTTACATTTATCCATAAGCTTTTATTTGAGTTGCATAAACCCCCCACTTGGCTTTCTGTCCATTGCTTAGTTCTGAGAACTGCTCCAATGTCACCAGGAAGATAAATGCTGCTTCCGGCTGGTTTGCATTTTTTCTTTTTTTTTTTTTTTTTTTAAGTATTTTATTATACCACCGTGAGATATACAAATAAAAAGATATACAATTAAAAGTTCATGTTTGGGTTTTGGTCATACAGTGTTTCAGCACCCGTCCCTCCACCAGTGCCCATCTCCCACCACCAACATCCCCGTTCCCTCCCCCTTCCCCAGCCCTGCTCCATGGCAGGTTCTTTATTTCTTTCCCTTTCTCTCTCTTTCTCTTTTCCTTCCCTTCCAGACTATGGATTACAGAACATACATTAAAAGGTTGTCATTTGTATCCTTTTGCCTCTATTTAATGCTCAGTTCTAGGTTGGCATTAGTACCCTCGACTATTGTTAGCCCCCTGTTCCATTTTTCTGTCTTACCTAAACTCTGACTCCACACGTTTGTGATAATCTCCACCTTTGACAAGACCTCCTGATATATGTTTCACTTGACCTTGGATATTGGTATCATAATATGTACATATATATTTATGCCATGCAAATAAATGCAGTCATTCTGTATCTGTCTCTCTCCTTCTGGCTAATTTCACTCAACATAATCTTCTCCATGTCCATCCATTTATAGGCAAATTTTATAACTTCATTTTTCCTAACAGCTGCATAGTATTCCATTGTGTAGATGTACCAAAGCTTCCTTATCCAGTCATCGATTTTCGGGCACTCTGGTTGCTTCCAGATTCTGGCTATTGTGAATAATGCTGCTATGAACATAAAAGTAGGGATGGTGTTTCCGCTGCGTATTTTTGGTTTCCCAGAGTAGATTCCCAGGAGTGGTATGGCTGGGTCAAATGGGAGTTCAATTTCTAGTCTTTGGAGGAAAGTCCATATTGTTTTCCAGAAAGGCTGTACCAGCCGGCATTCCCACCAACAATGGATGAGTGTCCCCTTTTCCCCACATCCACGCCAGCACTTGTTGTTCTTGCTCTTTTGA
>JAJIBD010028225.1:0-70859 GCA_021461705.1 Cryptotis parvus
GCCCCCAACAGAATGATTTTATTTTATTTTATTTATTTTTTTAAGTATTTAATTATACCACCGTGAGATATACAAATAAAAAGATATACAATTAAAAAGTTCATGTTTTGGTTTTGGTCATACAGTGTTCCAGCACCCGTCCCTCCACCAGTGCCCATCTCCCACCACCAACATCCCCGGTTCCCTCCCCCTTCCCCAGCCCACCTCCATGGCAGGTGCTTTATTTCTTTCCCTTTCTCTCTCTTTCTCTTTTCCTTCCCTTCCAGACTATGGATTACAGAACATACATTAAAAGGTTGTCATGTGTATTCTTTTTGCCTCTATTTAATGCTCAGTTCTAGGTTGGCATTAGTACCCTCAACAATTATTAGCACCCTGTTCCATTTTCTGTCTTACCTAACCTCTGACTCCCACACATTTGTGATAATCTCCACCTTTGACAAGACCTCCTGATATATGTTTCACTTGACCTTGGATATTGGTATCATAATGTGTACATATATATTTATGCCATGCAAATAAATGCAGTCATTCTGTATCTGTCTCTCTCCTTCTGGCTAATTTCACTCAACATAATCTTCTCCATGTCCATCCATTTATAGGCAAATTTTATAACTTCATTTTTCCTAACAGCTGCATAGTATTCCATTGTGTAGATGTACCAAAGCTTCTTTATCCAGTCATTGATTTTCGGGCACTCTGGTTGCTTCCAGATTCTGGCTATTGTGAATAATGCTGCTATGAACATAAAAGTAGGGATGGTGTTTCCGCTGCTTATTTTTGGTTTCCCAGAGTAGATTCCCAGGAGTGGCATGGCTGGGTCAAATGGGAGTTCAATTTCTAGTCTTTGGAGGAAAGTCCATATTGTTTTTCCAGAAAGGCTGTACCAGCCGGCATTCCCACCAACAATGGATGAGTGTCCCCTTTTCCCCACACCCACGCCAGCACTTGTTGTTCTTGCTCTTTTGAATATGTGCCAATCTCTGTGGTGTAAAGTGGTATCTCATTGTTGTTTTGATTTGCATCTCTCTGATGACCAGTGATGATGAGCATTTTTTCATATGTTTTTTGGCCATTCAAATTCAACAGAATGATTTTAGATGCCACTGTCAATCTCTTGTTCATCTCTTTTATGAAATTTAGATGTTACCTATAGAATGGGTAGGTAGGGATTTTTACATTCGGACCAACCCAGAAGTTGTTATGCAACATCCTTGGGGGTTCACCAACTGATACAATTGCTTGTTGAATAATCTAACTTTATTAAATAATCAAGTTGAGATGGGCTCATTTTTTAAAAAACACTATAATGATCATGTTGCAACACAGGTAGGTGGCAGAATCTGATAATCTTGGGTGTCTGCCCTCTCTCCTAATTCCCCTATAAAATACTTAGGAAATAAAACATGACAGGAATAAGAATATATTAGCATATTTACTAATATATATTATAATCTAATACATAACACTAACACATATATAATATATACACTACATTATATACATATATATTATATATAATATACATACAATAACATAATATTAATAAATAACATCAACATATATAATACTCCTGTAATACATTAACTGTTACATCATGAAGTATATTTATCTGCCTATTTCTGAAGAGGTCTATAATGAGGTCTATAATAATCATAGACCTCATCCCATGACCTGATGGAATGGTTTGAGGCTCTTTATGTTCCTGGAGCAAGCAGATGCCCTTGGGCTCTACTAGCATGAGACAGGACATATGGAGATGTTACTGGTGCCTGCTCGAGCAAATCGATGATGAACAGGAAGACAGTGATACAGTGATTTCAGAAGAGAAAACTGGTGCAACTAAGAAGAGTAAAGCAGCATGCAAAAGCCCCACAGGAAGAAACTACAAACTTTCTAAGAGTTTGTTTTCGTGACCTGAGTTAGAAAAATGAACCTGAAAAGAATAAAAGAAGACAGCTTTGAGAGGGCAAATAATTAGATTTAGATATATTTCTTTGAAATACCAATGCTAATGGGAAGAAATTTCCCAGGTGGACAGATAATTAGATTCATCTTCCAGCAGCTTTATGGCACCGCAAAAAGCACAGTGTGGAAACTGGGAAGCAGCATGACCCCTGAGAGCTAAGTGGATCTGAACTGGGACACATTTAGGGAGTACAGAGTTCACTAACCCTGGTATCAGGGATACTTCCCTCAGATCATTCTCAATTGTAGGGATCTTCCTGTTTTGGCAGCTTCCTGTTCTCTACCAGTAAGATACCAGAGTATATAGATAGCCCTTAGTTACGACAATCCAGAGTCTATAAACATTACCAGGTATCTCCTGAAATCCGGTAAAAATTACTGAAACAAGGGAAGAGGAGGAGCTAGAAAAGGACAAGCTTATCCTAGAAAGTAAGAAGGTCTACCACAGTGAAGGGAAGAAGCCTTTCTCTTTGATCAGACTAAGGAGGAGAAAATATAGAGACCTATCTGTTTCTACAATTCAGAGTAGAAAAATGGTGCATGTTTGTAGAGTCACAAAATGAGATGGACATTAAGGGGCAGGCTCTCTGATCACCTCTGGATGGACACTATGAAAGCAGGCATCTACATGCGGACCCAAGAACACTATGTTGGCAATATGGCATGGAAAGAAGAAACACACCAAGCAGATGAACAGGAAAACAAAAGGACATTTACAAACAGCAGCTTCCAAAATTGTATAAAAGCACTGATATTTAACTTTCCACGATAATAAAATGCTACGGAGGGTGTGCTTTTAACATTAAACAGTCCATTAAAAACACTTAGGTGACCTGATAATGAAAACAGAATAAATTGAGTACTTCAGTTCCTCATCATTTTGGAAGGATAACTCAGGACTTTTTTTTTTTTTTTTTTTGGCTTGGGGGAAAAAAGCATCACTTTCTCTAGTGTACAAAGATACTGCTTGGAAACAATTTATTCCTTTGATGGAGAAATTTGCCACCAACCTGAGATTCTAGGCTACTCCAAGAACCTCTGGAAATTAGTATCCTTTAAACAAGTCCTAAGTCATCTGCTCCGCACACCTTATTGGAGAAATTCCTATGGAATTAACTGTTTTCTTAACAGGCTATATTTCAACTACATTAAAAGCAAATACCCATGGGTATCACTGAAGAAAATACGTACTGGTATCATTCCTTGTTAAAATTTGCCAACAACTTCTCCTAAAGCAGAGACTGAAATCTTAAGAAACCATTCGTGGATAAAAACATTCAGAAACCTTAGTCTTCTGACAATCCCAAGTTGGAAAAGTCAGAATACATGGTACAGTCTATCCAGGAGCACACATCTGGAAAATTATTTCTTCCATTTTGCTTAATGTCAAAAGCTTTGTTATGCTTCTACTACCCCACATGAGGAACACATGTTTGTGGAAAACATCTGAGCCTTTTTTAGTCAAATATTAAAAATTATAGTCAAATATTGAAGATGATAAGAAAACATGTTTTTTAAATAAAATCTTAGTAAAATACTAAAATATTTTTTTTTTTTTTGGGTCACATCCGGTGAAACTCAGGGGTTACTGAAAATCTCAACTGAAATTCTTTAAATGGGAAATTCATGCTCCATGGTACCCCAGCCCCCTGCCCCAACCAACTAAGGGAGTCTTGGATGGTCCAAGTTAGCATTCTGTACATTACTTAACTACTGCCTGTGCAAGTAACGGTAAGATGATTCCTCAGATAAAATACCCTGGGCCAGCGGGGGTGTGTGTCTGGGAGGAGGAAGGCAGGGAGAGGAGTAAGGATATTTCAGGAGAAAGGAAATCAATCACAAAAAAAAGCTGAGGGTCTTCACCAAAGAGAGGCAGAGCAGAAGTAGGGGTGGTTCTGTTTTATGCCAGAGAGATGAAGTCAATAAGAACCCAATCAAGCAAGGCCATTAAAAAGGTTCCTTTAAGAGAGGGACCTTTTTCCAAAAGAACTCAAGGAAAGAGATATCTCACCAATTTTTTTGTCTCCCTTTCTTATATAGAGGGATGCTGAGTACTACCTACCCAAGACCTTCATTAGTACATAAAGTCTTGATAGAATAAGAGAAGATGCAAGAAGGCTGAAACTGCTGATTGCATCAGAACAGCTATATACAACCAAATAGGTCTGAGATCAGTTATTCTTTTGCAAACTGAGGACCCCATCACTCAATGAGGGCTAAAATCAGAAAGGAGAGCCTTAGCTGTCATAAACATTCATGAGACCATTTACACAGAGTCAAGAGACGGTAAACTTCCCCATCTTGCTATTGGAGAAAGCACTGAATCATATTTAGAATGATTTAAGTGGGAGTGCAGTGACATAAAACCTAGTCTTGGGATGGAAAGGTAGTACAGTGGGTAAGGCATTTCTTTTGCATGCAGTCAATCTGATTCTATCACCCAGCAATGCAAGGAATGATGCCTGAGCACAGAGCCACAAACCAACAAAAAAAAAAAAACCAAAAACCAAACCAAAACAAAATCCTAGTCTGGCATTAGTGCCAGATTACTAGCTATATCATAGGTGTTAACATCAAGACAGGGTAAATCACTGCTCTGGACAACTCATCCATTCTCTCCCAGGCCAGGAAAGAGCTGTGACTTCAAGGATATATTGACACACAGCAGTGACAAGTCTTTCTTTCACATCTATATTAGTTATGAAATCTAACTGGATTCAGTGACCCACAGAATATAGGATTAGCAAATGAGGCTCCCAAACTATATCACTAAAACAGTTGTGAACGAGATGAATGAAACCATAAGGACCTCCACATGAATGCAACAGCCCCAAAACATTGCATACAATAAGTTCTGAAACTATTTGTGAGTCCCATGGTTTGAAAAAAAAGTACATATCATTTTCTAAAGTTCACAATGATCAAGGAACTTATTTCATAATATTCCAAAGGGCTAGGCTAAAGATATTTTTATAAAGATGCTATTCCAGTTCAGTGCTCATAAAAAACATTGCATTGTTATCCATCTAAGTTGCAAAAATGGATTCAGAAATGGTTGTGACACCACATAAAGGAAAGACAAAGTTGGTGTGAAGAACTACACCATCAGAAAAGGCAGAGTTCTATAATCAGGAAAACAGATGTGGTGAATTACTATGTGTGCTTTGAATGGAGTAAAGATCCTGGAACACCGGAGCTGAAAAATCACAGGCATCTCACTCACATAGGACTTAGTAGGGGGAATTAGGGTAAAGGGACTATTTCTTTGATATCAGGCACTTGCCAAGGATTTTGGCAAAATAACAGATATCAGGTTTCTCCTGATTTCCTTCTTGCATCCCTTTCCTTTGAGAACTTTCAGAAACATTGGTTCAAAGCAGCACAGAATCCAAAATATTAGCAGTGTTCCCCACCTTAATCTCTGGGCCTCATAAGAGTGTGGGGGTTTGGAGGAAACACTATGCCAAACGGTTACTATTAAATTAATACCAAGAGTGAAAACATATTCAGAATTTCAGGTAACAGATTTACAAATAATCTGTTTGAACTCAATCTGCTCATATGTCTGTACTGACTGTTCTACCATTAAAACTGTTATTTATGCTTCCAAAACTATGTATTCACAAGGATAAAATTTATTTTTTCCTTTCTCTGTAAAGAGTGGCTTAAAATATTGGAAAGCATTTATAAAATGTGAGTTTATACAAGTGTTAGTGATTATAATTATGTTCATAACCAATGCTGGGTTACACCGCATTCCTGGTTGAGTAAGCCTTTTGCTGGGTTTGCTCCTCTCCACTACCATTTCTGTTGGATAAAGTTAAGGAACTGAAACTCAAATTTCAAACCCTTTTCTTTTTTGCACTCCCATTTACCAAAAAATAGATTTTAAGAAGGAAGACAAATGATGAAAATTAAACTCTCAGTCACCTAGTAAGCCTGCAGATTAATTTATCTCAGGTGCACAGCTAAATAACATTCCCTAGTTTTTGCCTAGCTGGGGCCCTGTCTCTAGGCACTATTGCCAGTCAGAAAAGAGTCAAAGCGGATGGATCACTTCCTGCCAGAGATTAGGCAGAGCAAGCAATCCTGAGGGCTCTCTCTCCTGAACTCAAAGTTGATGATGAGCCCAGGGGGCATATACAAAAAGGAGCCCCATTATATTGAAATGGATCTGGGGTACTTTTTGAGGTATGGAAAGACATGTAGATATGGAAATGATAACTTTAAAGAAAGTTAACCTTTTAACCTTTGAAGAATAATCTTAAACCTTCTTTAAGGTAATCATGTAAAGAAGGTTTAAGGTATCAAGTAAGCTGGCTGACTTCGACCGAGAATGTGCAAAGAAAGGTCTACAGCTGAATCTCAATTAAACAATGTTCATGAAACATGAACTAGTTTCAGAGGCCCCGTTCACTCTCAATGGAACAAGCATCTCTGAATGCAGCAGTTATGTGTACCTAGGTCGAGAACTCAACATGATTAATGACCTAAAACCTGAGCTGTGCAGGAGGAAGAGAGCGGTATGGAATGCCTTCAAGAGGATTGAAGAAATAGCTAAAGGGACAAAGAACCTCTGGCTCTGGGCATATCTCTTCGACTCCACAGTTCTCCCTGAATTAACATCCACCTCAGAGACCTGGGCTCTATGAAAGCAGGATGAGAATGCTATTTGGGTCTCCCAAAGAGGAATTGAAAGAGCTATGCTTGGAATATCATGCCTCACTCAAGTGAGAGAAGGAATTCGGAGTTCCGACCTCTATTGATGATCCAGAGTCAGGAACGTTGTCTTGTTTGTCAAGGCATCAAAATTAGATGGGCTGGACATGTAATACGATTTGGATATCACCGCTGGACTAGAGCTGTTACCGACTGGATCCCATGGGATGTCAAAAGATCATGTGGCCGCCACCTATGAGATGGTCAGACTTCTTCATCAAGACCCTGAATGAACAGTTTGAGGCTCTTTGTATTCCTGGAGCAAGCAGATGCTATTGGGCTACACTGGTATGTGATAGGGTCAAATGGAAACATTACTGGTACCCACTCAAGCAAACTGATGAATAACGGGATGTCAAGTGATGAAGTGATCAAGTGATCAATAACCTCAAAGAAAGATGTCATATTCACAGATACCTAGAAAAGGAGGCGCTGGATATCGTGCAGGAAAAACCATCATTGGTTTGGAGACCGAAGGGAAAATCAGAAAGGGAGTGAAATAATGAGAGCCTTTATGGTGATACTCACAGGAAGGAATGTCCAAGGCAGGATAGGAGTGTTGTGTAAATAAGTTTAGACTTGGAAAGCATGAACAATTTGAGCAGGTTTTCGATTGTTAGAATGATCCCTAGTTGTCTCTTATCTGGCCTTGGGGTGATTTCAGGCAAGGCAAATGTTGCTTTGGGTATAGGGTTTGATTAACAAATAGGTAAGAATTTGGGCCTGGGGTTAATAGATTTGCCTATCAAAGTGATGCTGACCAGGGAGTTGTCAGTTTGGGGAAGGACAGGTAATTCTTCCTAAAGTATTCTAATCATGTCCTCAGATAGTAGAGTATCAAGAGTACACAAAAAAGAGAAAATAGTCAATACACCTATGAACAATGCACTCCTCCACCTATGTTGATAAAGCGAGAGAGTGCTATTTGGATAAGCTCCTGTGATTTAGGGAGGGGGTGGTGTGGGGGGGGGTCTCGATAAACTTTCCACCAAAGTTAGAATACTGAAACCTGATCACTTCATCTCATACTTTTTTTTTTGCTTTTTTGGGTCACACCCGGCAATGCTCAAGGATTTCTCCTGGCTCTGCACTCAGGAATTACTCCTGGCGGTGCTCGGGGGACCGTATGGGATGCCAGGGATCGAACCCGGGCCGGCACAGGCCGGTCGCGAGCAAGGCAAACGCCCTACCCGCTGGGCTATCGCCTCCAGCCCTCATCTTATACTTTTTTAAAATATTATACTGAACCCAACAGTTCAGCCTGTCAGTTCAAAATACATGCAATGTAGTAATTAAGAAGATATGAAAACATAAGAAATATTTAATGAATGAAAAAAGACTTTCCAACTCAATTCCATTTCCAAACAACATGGTTGAGTAAGGCTCCATGAATGAGAACATTTCTAGACCAGTTTATTGTTTTCCAAACAAACTCAAACAAAAAATATTTTCTTTGATTTGAAAACCTAGTTTCATTGTAAGTGCATTATAACAGTTGGGTTAGTAATTAGATTTATAAGTTGCAGTTTCACTTGTATAAACCCCCCAAAGCTTTTTTTCCTGCTCTATTTCTGATTGCCACTTCTTTCATGGCTTGACTCTGGGAGTGAGCTGCCCAGCACCTCCCAGATCTTCCAGAACAGCTAGAGATGATCGAGGCCATGCTCAGCTACTGCTCCTATTTACTGTTTCATTTACCACTTGATGCTCTTTGGACCATTTCCATTTATTTCACATTCTTTAAAAATCTATATACAGGATGGGCTGGAGTCACAGTACAGTGCGCAGATTATTTGCCTTGCATGCTGGCTAACCTAAGGTCAATCCATCTCCAGCCCTATATGGTCCCTCAAGCCCTGCCAGAAGTGATCCATGAGGGCAGAATCAGGAATAAGACAGAACCAGGAGTAAGCCCCAAGCACTGCAGAATAACAGACATAGATCATTAATAGTTCAATTTAAAATGATTTGACAATGCCAAAGGTGGTAGGCTGTTCCATTTTACATACATGCACTAATTTTTTGTTTATAAAACATGGCTGATGTTACAACAGCATTTTTACTAAAAAAGAATAAAAGAGCTCTCTCCAAAAATGTTGAAGGACCCAGGGGAGATAAGTAGCTACATGTTTTCTTTTCTGAAATGGAGTGGGGAATAGGGTAGGAATGAGTTCCAGATTGTGAGGAATCAAGACAAAAAATTATTTGAGGGGAATTTTGTTTTATTTTGGTTTTGGTTTTTGGACCATAAAGTGATGCTAGGGGGTCTCTGTGGTACCAGGAAGTAGAAAGATATTCCCACGTGAAAGCAGGAACTAGCACGAGCCCAGGTAGCTATCGTCTCTGCCCCTCATTGGAATTGTTTTTATCTGCTGGTAGTTATAGGCTCACTTGTAATTCTTTCCTCGGATTTCATCAAGCAAAATCATCGAATTTCCCTTTTTAAAAAAAGTATCAAAACTGATTTTACATTCTTTGGCCAATACCCACATTCCATGTCAAGGAGGGCTGCTTAAATATGCAGACTTGAGCCACTAATGGAAAATCCAGGCATGACCTACTACCAAGGCTTTGGATAGGTTTGCATCCCTGTGAAGAGGACATCTCTGGTTTTAACTTTGAACTTTTTTAGATCACAAGGTGGGAAGGGAAAGGTCCCAGGGGAGGTTTCAGGAAGCTGTGATGGCCGGAAGACATCTGACTTAGAAAGCTGCTTTAGTGAAAAATAAAATTCCTTTTAAAACTTCACAAACTTCACCAGTTAAGGAGTGCTTTGGAAAGAGTCTTTACCTTCCCTCTACCACCATCACCACCATATGCACGCACATAAACACACACACACACACACACACACACACACACACACACCCAAAAAGCCAAAGGAAAATTCCTGAAAGCTTTCTGAAGAAGAGTGTGTTCACACCCTCTCCAAAACATTTCTTCCCAGCAATCAATCATGTGTCCTAAGAGAACAGCACTGAGAGATCCCTACGCCTCTATCCACAGATAGTGAGGAGGATATTCCCCAGTAGAATTCATCATCTTTGTAACAGTCCACAGGGTGTCCAACAAGAAAATAAGGTGACGCTTAGGGACCCTTAACCCTGATCCAGCAAAAGTCCTTGAGGTCTCTGAGATGTGCAGCTCCTTGAAGGGCAGTGCCAGACAATTCTTGGGGTGAAGGCATTTTCTGTATGTTTCTGTTACATAAGGGTGCCTATGCTTTCAAAGTGCTCCCACTGGCCTCAGATTGGTGTTCCTATCCCTCTTAGAACTGAAGAGAATGCATCTTTCTGAATGGCAATTCAAAGGGTAGTAAGAACATTTGTATTTAAAACAGTAAATTGGTTCCTGAAAACAAATATTCCAATCAACTGCATGCCCCAGTCTCAAACTTGCATTTTTCTTGACTTCTACCACAACTCTCTCCCCAATCCCTCCATGGAGGGGACCCACTCTGTCTTGTCAAACATTCAATGTTTCTTCACTGGGTGGTCTTACCTTCTTCTGGAGCCAATCTTATGGACCTCTCCTACCTCTAGTCTTTCACTGAGAAAAAAAAAGTTCATTCTTGATTTTTTGATTTTTTCTTCATAGAACTATCCTGGCCCTCTTTGCAACCATGGCACCTTGCAACTGTCTGAACTAGGGATGCTATTGGTAGCCCCAGAGGAATGTGTGGAGACGTGTTTTTATCTCTAGTTGTTCAAGAACAGGGAAATAGAGGAAGTTCCCGACATTTATTGTCCAGGGTCCATGCCCTGCAGTGCTCATCAGACTGGGCTCAGGGGTAGGTGTGTGAGGTCCTGGATTCGATTCACAACACTGGAAATAATAAAGTCTGGAGCTCAGGACCCCATTAGAAATATATATGTTCAAAGTCCATAGGTTCCATGTTCCTTGCCAAGATCACTCTTTTCCCCCATCTTCCCTATCCCTGTCTGCCCCACCTGAAAACCTCTACTCATCCTTTAAGAGGTTAATCTTTGGGCTGGTGCAATGGTACACAGGGTAGCACATTTATCTTGCATGTGGCCGATCCAGGTTTGATCCTTGGCATCCCATATGATCCACCAGTTCCCTCAGAAGTAATTCCTGAGTGCAAGCCAGGAGCAACCCCTGAGCACTGCTGGGTTTGACTCCCAAACCAAAAACTCAAACCAAAACTAAGCAAAAATTTATGGGGCCAGAGTGATAGTACAGAGGGTAGGGCATTTTCCTTGCGTGTGGCAGACCTATTTTAATCTCTGTTATCCTGAACACTGCCAGGAGTAATTCCTGAGTAATTTCTGTTTTAATATGTCATCCTGAATATGGTCACCTGAATACTGCCAGGAGTAATTCTTGAGTGCTAGGCAGGAGTAACCATGAGCACTGCCAGGGGTGCATCCCCATTGCCCCCACCCCAAATAAACAAGACAAATAAAAGAGGACTAACTTGATCTGGATTAGAGGCTTTGTCTCCATATGATATCATCCCATACTCAACCTACAGGACTCAACACACTGAGAGTTACACGAATGCACTGATAGTTACATGATCATATTATTAACAGTGAACAATAGGGCCTTATAAGGCAGCATTTAACACCACTGCTGTCATCAAAGGACTCATCATAGATGTACTGTGATTTGCTGAATTAATATGTTCTACTCAAAACATGTCCCTTCTTTTTTAAACACATGCTCATTTCAAGGATTTAACAGCCCCCTACCTCTATAATTCTCCTTTTGAATATCAGAGAGCTAGTGTTCTGCCCACTAGTTTTCTTCTACCTTACATGGCATAATAAATGGATTTTCCCAAATAGTTCCATTTATTTTTGGTTTTTTGGGGCCAAACCTGGTGATGCTCAGGGGTTACTTCTGGCTCTGCAGTCGAGAATTACTCATAGTAGTTTTTAGGGGATAATATGTGATGCTGGGATTCAAACCTGGGTCTACTGCATGCAAGGAAAATGTCCTACCTGCTATACTATCACTTCGCCCCTTCCAAATAGTTAGGATCACAATTCTTTACTTGATCTAAATTATAGAATTACTCCTCACTGCTTAATCAAATTTGAATTCCCCAATTTTTAAAACCTCCCTTAACCTTTATTAACCTTCAAATGACATTCAAATTCTTCTATAATCTAGCTTTCACTTGCCTTCTCAAAATTTTTTTCTTTCACACTTCCAAAGCTGAACTTCTCAGTTTTCTATATTGGACTCTGAAATTCCTCACTTTAACTGGCTCTTTTCTCTGTTCCAACATACCTCAGTGCTGTCTGCATTTACAGGTTGCTAAATGTTATGGATTCTGAAAAGTCCAAAAGTAATTCCCAATAAAAACTTTTTTCTCTCTAGGCTCTCTGACACATAAATTTAGGTCTTTTAATGGTATTTTACTTGAGACAATTATTTTATACCGTGAAGTAGTAAATGTAAATCTAATCTCCTTACCAGAGTACAGACTGCTGGAAGGTAAGAACCACACAATGATTCATTGACTTTTCACTTCTAAAAGCTGTCATAGTGTCCTGGCCATAACTATCCTGAGTGAAGAAACTTAAGGAGCAGTAATACTCTGTATTAATGATTTAGAAAAGATTTCTCAATCATCCATTCAACTTCTTGGAGGAAATCAGCTAGCCAAGAAGAACACCAAGAAAGTTCTTGTTGTTCTAGATCAAATGTATCTAACAGTCATATTTTAAGTATATTTGAAAGAAACAAGTAAATTGACATTCTGTAAAAATTTCTGGGAGTTCAAAGGCAAGTGCTTTGGAGTTGAGAAACATGTTGCAGTGTCCAGATGAGTGTGAGAAATCTGGAGACAGTACTTGTCGTCAACATTCATACTGTTTGCTGTCTTCTGCCCAGGTATGAAAGGTAGTGCCCAGGGCTGGGATGATAGTACAGCGGGAGGGTGTTCACCTTGCGTATGGACAACCTGGGTTCAATCTCCCGCATCCCATAACGTTCCTCGAGCAGGATGAAGTAATTTTTTTATCACAGAGCCAGGAGTAACCCATGAACATTGAATGTGTGACCCAAAAATCAAAAAAGAAAAACAAAAGAAAAAAGAGAAAAAAAAAGAAAAAAGAAAATAAAAGAACAAAAAGAATAATAAAAGAAAAGATCAGAGACACTTCCCTGTTCTGAGGCTTGTCTGTCCCATGGCCTGTCCATCCTGTGTGATGGCTGCTTCCTATCACCAATCTGTCACTTTCTCTAAAACAAAATCAAATTCCATTTTCCTCTACTTATAAAATCTTACAAAACCATGTCGAAATGAATGAAATCTATTGTGTAGGAAGATGAGTCACAGGAAAGTTCAAAGGTGATGATTCACTGAACTGTCCCCAGTGGGGTTGGGGCTAGGAGAGGGAAATTTCATTTTCTGATCTAGAGACTTATGGGCTCTTCAAGGGAAGAGCGAGTCTCTTGAATTGAAAGCCCGGGTTCTCAGTTTAAAACAAGCAGCTGTGTTTACACTTTTCTCTATCAGTATTTAATAGGTTAAAGAGTATCATCAGTTACTGAGGATGATTCCGTTCTACGTTAAACACGAAACATAGAAACAGAGAGAAGATTGGAAACTATATTCTTTGGTTCTCTGAATAAGAGCCTTGTCTAGTCAACATTTGGAGTAATTTTTTCACAAGGGGATCATTACTATTTGTGAAGGATAAATGAGTAGCATTCTCAGGAAACATCATTTTCTGAGACTAAAAGACCTTTAGTCTGCCTGTCTCTTTAAAAGGCAACATTTTGGCTGTATTGAGAAGTGTGAACAAATAAAGAATGTGCCACCTCATACACATCCTCTTCCAGCTATAAGGAAAACTAAAACCAATTGGGAGAATAAGTCCTTAAACAACCTTTCAAAGTTTGTTTGAGAAGCTGTATGTCAATGAATGGAGACTCTTTCAGAAAACTAGGTGTAAGATGAACCACTTACAAGAGTTATTTTGCATATAGGAATGTGAAACTTGGAAAACAAGGAATTAACAGAAAATTTCAAACTTGTGGACAAGAGGCCCTGATGTTTCAGTACAGTATACATTGCTCTTCTTTAAGACTCCTGCCTCCAACACTTACAGAAAAAGCAAGTTGAGAATTTGTAGTATGTAAATTCTCCGTGAAAATTGGAAAGAAAATGGATTTTTAGAGCCAGAATGGATAAATCCTAAAAAGTTATAAACCCTGAAACTTGTTCTCATTAGATTTTTTTGGTATATTTTGTTTCTCAAACTGTTCTTGTGATCTCTAGTTCTCCAGAACTAGGGTAAAATATTATGAACCACTGGCACCAGAGGGACTGAGAAGCTGCTTGCCGACAGTTGAAATCATGAAGCGTTACCATGCTCCAGCGCTTTCATGGGAAACCAGAAGAGGATGAGGGAGTGGATCAAGGCGTTGATGCAGTGACCCCAGAAAACCTAAGGGAAAACAAACCAAGGGAGTCAGGAGCTGCCCACAACGCTTGACCTCTGCGTAATTCAACAAATGCCTCATTGTGAAGGCGCCTGGTCATATGCTGCTCAACTCCAGAAGGAGCATATTATTCTTGAAGTTAAAAAAAAATGATTTCCTCCTTTTCACACACAAATGACTGGACTAGCCCCAGACAATGTCACTTGAGTACAAAGACCTATATAAATATAGGTCTATGTGTGTATATATACATATATATACGTATATATGTGTATATGTATACAAACACACACACATAGACCTATGTATACATACACACATACATTCACATATACATATATCAATACACAATCTATTTTTATCTGAAAAATGATTTCTGGTTCATTTTCTTTAGAACCAGAAGAAAGATAACACAGTTTTATACACATACAGAAAAAGGCTACTGGGTCAAAACAGTAAGAGACTAAGAGAATAAAGTAATAGCATTAAAAATTGTAAGTGGCATTTTAAATGTGAATTCTCACGTGGAATTTTTGCAATTTTGTTTTACCCCTGAAAAATCCCTCCCATTCCACTTTTAAATGTTTAGGACTTTGGTTAATATGCACATTCAGAAACTCTATTTAACACTTGAAAGGTTAAACAAAGGATCACCTGGTTTAGTTATTGCTGTTGTAGCTTTATAAATGCATATCAGTCACAGTTAAGCCATAGAGAAGACAAAATTAGCAAAGTTGAGTGACATTTTTTTGAAATCTCCAAGTCTTTTAGGGAGTTATTATATAGTTTAATTTTAAGTAGAGGTGGAACATCAAAATGGAATAAAAAATTTTAAGATAATGTATACCAAAAATACATTAAAAAAAAAGAAGCCTCAGAGTAGGGGCTAGAGTGACAATGTAGAGGGTAGGGCATTTCCCTTGCATGTGCCTGGCCCGGTTCAATCCCTGGCATCCCATATGGTCCCCAGAGCACCACCAGGAGTAAACTGAATGCAGAGCCAGGGGTAAGCTCTGAGCAGCACTGCACATGGCCCAAACAACAAAAACACCAACCAAAAACAGAGGTCTTATAGTACTCTGGGTTCAAACTGTGGGAAACATATTTGATTTATGTAAATAGCTCAGTAAAAAAAAAGTCACATCTTCCAGGAATGGAATCATAGTAAGCAAAGACTAAACATCCTCTAACCATTAAGACTCTTTATATGGAAGCTACTAGGTCTATCAACCGGATCCTTTTACATTGCCTTGGTCTTGAACATGCCTTTGATGCCCTGCAGAATAAGGCAGCCGTGAAAGATGATGGCCTGTAATAACTGGCTCAAATGAAGCCTTTAGGGATTATTTTCTTTACTAAGTACTACCTGTGTGTCGGCATTGGGACAATAAGCAAATCATGTGCATAACCGGGATCCTGTATTTTAACCTACCAGTATTTTAATAGGTCAAAGAATCTGTTGAAATTTCTTAATCAGGGCATCTTGGCCCAAGTCCTTGAGCAGAATATGATAATGCAAGTGCTCTCATGCCTTTACCTCCAGTGCCAAGCCAGTGAGCCAGGGGCATGCCTTTTCCTGGTAGGGCTGACTGTGAAGCTTGACCACTTTGAGGTGGAACTGGCAGATGGGTAAAATCCCTTTGCCACCCATGGCGACAGTATCTAGGGCACCCAACCCAGAGTTTCTAGTTGGCCACTCAACTACAGGCCACCCATTTGACTGTGAAGTTCGACCACTTTGAGGTTCTTCTATGCTTAGGTAATCTTAGAATGTCCCACTCCAGGTTTTGCATGGAAACGTTCTCTTGTCTGAGTCTACAGACTGGAAAAAATAAAAAACCAAACAACAAACACAACTGAGCTCAGATCTGAGTTCAGATGAGGCTGATTTTACTCACTAGACAGAGACCTTTTCTTTTCAAGTAAAATAACAAGAGGGCTCTGTTAGGTCAGCTCTTAGTCCACTACAGCAGGATTTTAGGAAACAGCCATGGGAAACTATGCTCCTGAGGGAACTGGGGCCATGGGTACTGCTAAGCACAGTGACATCCAGGCATGGGTGGAGTGGATGAAAGGAGTTAAGACTTCAGTGGAAGGAAGTGCTGAGTATAAGGTAGAAACTGCCTCCCTTTCTGAGTCGGCATTTCTTCTTATCTGATGGATTTGCTCTGTTGGCTTTTCAAGGGTCCTTCCTAAAGCTTCCACTATCTCATAGACAAATTAAATGGAGCTGGAAGACAAAAAGACAGGGGCCAGGCCTTTGAGGAGACAACATGCTAATAACATTTTGTTTACCTTTGTGTTGAAGCCTTCAGCATTCTGAGTGATTTTGTAGAGCTGTGGAAACCTGAGCATGCTCTCCTGAGTGCAAGACCTCTCAAAGATTCCCAGGGTGAAAGGTGGTAAGGCGGTGAAAATCTGTGTGGAGAACAATGAGCCATTAAGAGAGACATTTCCTCTTTTCACGAGCACAGTGGAAGGGTTATAGTGCTATAGAATGATGACTTCATTTTCAGTCAAGTCCAAGCCTGACAGTCAGTGATTCACCACCACCCAGACAGCCTCCCAAACCGACAAAATAAAGCAAAGACCATTTCCCATTGTGACTAAATTGACATGAAACAAGTATCAGGACACACAGAGCAATATCATAAACAACTTGATTAGCCATAAAATCTTGTTAAATGAACAACCATCATCCTTTACAAATTAGAGCAGTGATTTAAGATCACACCACAGTTCCCTTGGGGCAGTGTTGTGTTAGCCCTAGATGCCACCATTTTACAACTTCCCCAACCCTGGGTGTATTCTCAAGTTTCAGGAAGCACAATACACTTCATCCATTCATTCGTCAGACATTTATTGGGAAAACATTAGAGGGGAGAATCTGTGATAAGTATCAGGAATACAGACATTTAAACTGCAGAACTGCAAAATTACTCACTGGGTAAAGAGGGGTTGGAGGAGGAGACAGAGAGTGAGAAAAGATTACTGACAGGATCCTATCTTACTGGAGGGACTACTGTAAGTGACAGGATATGGGGTGATTGGATACTGAAGGAAGCTCCCCATAAAGAGAGCAGCCCTCAGAAAACTGAAACATAGATTCATGGCTAGCCAATCACACACTATGGGTTCAGTTGGGAAGGGGACCAAATCATGTCTAGTACATTCTATGGGAGATAATATTTTCCCCATGACTCTGATGATTTTTTCCTTGCACCAGTTCAACACAGCAGTGTGGCATGCTTATCTTTGGATAAGTTTTGGAGGGAGAAAGAGGTTGGAAATAGGCACATCAGATCAGGTAATGGATGGGTGGAAATGGGGAGGGTGGAAGATCCTTCTGTCTGGTCTAAACCTGAATCACAAAGTCAGGGACCTCGTCGCTCAGCATCAGGATCAAGCAGACTCCTTCCCATCAACCCTGCAGGCTCCCGGCATGTGGGAATGGGGATGTGCATCTCTCAGAGAACCCTGAATGTATACCATTACTGGGAGCCTCAGTGCCTGTCTAAGTAAACAGCCTTTTCTAAGTCAATGGGATAAAGAGATCAGAGAGGTGGAAAGGAAGGCCAGTAAAACTCTCAGGTTCCTCCAGTCTAGAGCACAGCCCTGGGGGCACAGAGCACCATGGGTTTCAAGAAAAATTAAACACACTGTTTGGCTCAATTATTTGCTTAAAGGAAGAAGGAACTCATCTTAACTCCCTCAGAAACCGTGCACACAGGGCACAGAAACTCACTGTTTTTCTTAAATGTGCTTTTGCATCCATGCTTTCTACCATCATCTTTTTTCTTCCCTTACTATTTTACTTAATGTCCTCTGCACATTCAATCTTCCTGCTGTTTTTACCACTAGGCTAACAAGGTAGTGTAACAAGGTAGAAACCATATTTTTTTCCCAGTTTAGCTATAGCACATTACATGAACATATATAGACAGTGAAACAATCACTTGTTTTACAAATTAAGACATTACACACAATTTTCTTCATCATAATATTCTTACTAAACAATATGTTACAAAAGTCTTCAAGTCTTCCTTAGGTTTAACACTAATTAATAGAGTCGTTTTTCATGTTCACATAATAATTGATATCATGGGTATACCTTCATCTTTTGAATCATTCATCTATAGAAGGGCATTCATTTTGGTTTTAGTTCTTTGTTTCCAACAGGAGTAGTTAAAAAATAAAACAACCTTATATCACATAAGGTCACTTGTCACTTGTCAATTGTCTTCCCGTTGTTCATCCATTTGCTCGAGCAGGCACCGGTAACATCTCCATTCATTGGGAATGAGGTCCATTATTGTTAATTTTTTGGCATATCGAATACACCACGGGTACCTTGCCAGGCTCTACCATGGCTCTGGGCTCATCCGAGGGGCTCAGTCCTTTTCTATGTTAGACCATCAACCATTCAACTATCATTGAATCAAATAAATAAAATCAAATTCAGGTGAGCTAGTACCAAAACTTAGATCACAAACTCATAATATATCTGCCTTATGGTTCTCACTCTGAGCACCCCCAGTGATTAGATAGGAGAATTAACCTGAGGTAGATAGGCAGTGTAGGGCTCAAGCAGTTGAGCCCTTTTTGAAGTAGTTGTGATGAGTAAAAAGATAAAGGTATTTTTAATTTCACTACTTGCTGTTTGGTTGCTTTCCACTTTCCAAAAAAGGTCCCAATCATATAGAAGGGCAACTCTAATAGTTTTTTCAATCAGCCATAGGTGTTAAGTTATAGTTAATGTTCTCCAGTCTTAAAAATTAAAAATATTATCTATTAAAATTTATACTTTCAAAAATTTCCAGTGAATTTTAATATATATATATATATTTACTTTATTTGAAACCTGCAATTCTATGAAATAACTAGTTTGGTTCTTTGTCCATCTTTGTATTTATTTAACCATTTTTAAAAATATTTTATTATACTACTGTGAGATATACAATTACAACGTTGTTCATGTTTGGAGGTTTCGGTCACATAGTGTTTCAGAACCCCGCCCTCTACCAGTGCCCATTTCCCGCCACCAATGTCCCCAATTCCCTGCCCCCTCCCATAGTCTGCCTCCATGGCAGGTTCTTTATCTCTTTACTCTCTCCCTCTCTTTTCCTTCTCTTACATATTGTGGATTGCAATACATACACTTAGAGTCCATCATGTGCATTTTTTTGGCCTGTATTTAATGCTCAGTTCTAGGTTGGTATTAGTCCTTTCGACATTTCTTTGCACATGTTCCCCTTCTCTGTCTTACCTAACCTCTGACTCCCACACGCTTGTGGTAGTTTCCACTTTTGTTAAGACCTGATCCACATTTTGCCCGACACTGGATTTTTGGTATTATAATATGTATATTATGCATAATATTCCATTGTGTAGATGTACCAAAGTTTCTTTATCCAGTCATCAGTTCTCGGGCATACTGGTTGTTTCCAGGTTCTGGCTATTGTGAATAGTGCTGCTATGAAAATAGAAGTGTGGATGGTGTTTCCGCTGTGTGTTTTTGGCTTCCCAGGGTATATTCCCAGGAGTGGTATGGGTGGGTCAAATGGGAGTTCAATTTCTAGTCTTTGGATGAATGTCCATATTGTTTTCCAGAAAGGTTGTATATTTATCCATTTTATATGACAGATAACAACTGTACTTATGTTATAAAATTTTGTCCATTGACTTTCTTTATGGTTTCCTTTCTCATTTTAAAGCATATGGTCAAAGATAGATTCTGAATTTCAATAGTATTTATGGACCTTTTTTAAATTTCTTACAGGAATATTAATTTTATTTCTAATACTTAATGTTTAATATATATGGAATTTATCTCTAGCATTATTTTTCTAATTAAAGAGTCAGTTGTGAGAAAATATTTAATATAAGCATTATTTTTCTAATTAAAGAGTCAGTTGTGAGAAAATATTTAATCCAAAATTTCCAACATCAAGGAGTTAATATCCAGGATATATCAGGTATTGATAGCACTTCACAAGAAAAAAAAGCCAACCCCATCAAAAAATGGGGAGAAGAAATGAACAGAAGCTTCCAAAAAAGAAGAAATTTGAATGGCCAAAGGCATATGAAAAGTGCTCTTTATCATTAACCATCCGGGAGATACAAACCAAAACAACAATGAGGTACCATCTCACACCACAGAGACTGGCACACATCCAAAACAGCAAGAACAACGGTGCTGGCTTATGGATGCGGGGAAAAGGGACTCTTGTCCACTGTTGGTGGGAGTGCCAACTGGTCCAGCCCTTTTTAGAAAACAATATGGACATACCTCCGAAAACTAGATATTGAGCTCCCATTTGATCCAGCAATAGCACTCCTAGGAATATACCCTAGAGACCCAAAAACACATAGCAGAAACACTATCTGTACTTCTTTATTCATTGCACAATAGCTAGAATCTGGAAACAACCTAAGTGCCTGAGAAAAGAGGACTGGCTAAAGAAACTATGGTACATCTACACAATGGAATACTATGCAGCTGCCAGAAAAGATGATCACGATCACGATCACGATCTTCCCGTTAATCATCTATTTGCTAGAGCGGGCACCAGTAATATCTCGATATGTCCTGTCTCATGCCAGTAGAGCAAAGGGCATCGGCTACGCTACAGGAACATAAAGAGCCTCAAAACCATTATATTAGGTCATGGGAATGACCTAATATAATTGTTACTGGCATTTGGCATGTCAAATACAACACGAGCAGCTTGCTAGGCTTGCCGTATGGAAGGCATATTATTTAAACACCTCCAAATAAAACATTTATTGATGAACCGCACGGCGCAAGGGCCGCGCTGGGCCGGGCTGTGATGGGCTGGTCGAGTTGTGAAGTTGTGGAGTTGTGAAGAGAGGGAAGTCCGGATGTGGAAAATGGCGGCACCCATGGAGTGGGTGGGGGTCGTCTGGCTGGTTGTGAGGTTCTGCCAGGGTGGTGGGCCAAGGCTAGAACCCACCATGCCTCCCGACTGCCTCATGAACGGCTGGGCACAGGGAGAGCAAGGAATCGCTCTGCCCCATGTCTGAGTCTCTGGACCAGCATACCTGGGCTAGATTGAGGGAAGAAATTGCTGCAGGGTGGGTGTCGGTGATCCGGGCTATGATGGGCTGGTCGGCTGGGTGGAGTTCTGAAGAGAGGGAAGTCCGGATGTGGAAAATGGCGGCACCCATGGAGTGGGTGGGGGGGTCGCCTGGCTGGTTGTGAGGTTCTGCCGGGGTGGTGGGCCAAGGCTAGAACCCACCATGCCTCCCGACTGCCTCATGAACGGCTGGGCACAGGGAGAGCAAGGAATCGCTCTGCCCCATGTCTGAGTCTCTGGACCAGCATACCTGGGCTGGATTGAGGAAGAAATTGCTGCAGGGTGGGTGTCGGTGATCCGGGCTATGATGGGCTGGTCGGCTGGGTGGAGTTCTGAAGAGAGGGAAGTCCGGATGTGGAAAATGGCGGCACCCATGGAGTGGGTGGGGGGGTCGCCTGGCTGGTTGTGAGGTTCTGCCGGGTGGTGGGCCAAGGCTAGAACCCACCATGCCTCCCGACTGCCTCATGAACGGCTGGGCACAGGGAGAGCAAGGAATCGCTCTGCCCCATGTCTGAGTCTTCTGCCAGAAAAGATGAAATTATGAAATTTACGTGCAAATGGATGGACATGGAGACTATCATACTGAGTGAAATTAATCAGAAGAAAAAAAGACAGATATAGAATGACTGCATTCATTAATGGGATATTAATATATACCAGTGTTTTACTAAGTGTAGAAATGGTAATGTCAGACTAGAACTCACCATTGAATACACACAAGGAGACCTTAAATGATAGCCCTAAATATCTGCAAGGCTAGCCGCAATGTGTAAAAAGAAGAGGGGGGAGAGAGATGCAGAGACAGAGAGAGTAGAGACAGAAAAAGAGGAAAGGGGGGTAGCTGCTATTGATGCAGCCTGGGGGTGGGTGGGAGGGGGTGTGGGTACACTGGTGGTGGGAATGGGGCACTAGTGGAGGGATGGGTGCTGGAACACTGTATTACCAAGAACCAATTATGAACACTTTTGTAATTGTATGTTTCACTGTGGTATAATAAAAAAAGCTTCTGCACCTCAAAAGAAACGGCGACCAAGATACAAAGACAATCCACAGAGTGGGAAAGGATATTCACCCAATACCCATCTGACAAGGGGTTAATATCCAGGATATATCAGGCACTGGTAGCACTCCAAAAAGAAAAAAACAGCCAACCCCATCAAAAAATGGGGAGAAGAAATGAACAGAAGCTTCCAAAAAGAAGAAATTCGAATGGCCAAAAAGGCATATGAAAAAGTGTTCTTCATCTTTAATCATCAGGGAGATGCAAATCAAAACAACAATGAGGTACCATCTCACACCACAGAGACTGGCACACATACAAAACAGCAAGAACAACCAGTGCTGGCGTGAATGTGGGGAAAAAAGGGACTCTGATCCACTGTTGGTGGGAGTGCCGACTGGTCCAGCCCTTTTGGAAAACAATATGGGCATTCCTCCGAAAACTAGATATTGAGCTCCCATTTGATCCAGCAATAGCACTCCTGGGAATATACCCGAGAGACCGAAAAACACATAGCAGAAACACTATCTGTACTTCTTTATTCATCTCTGCGCTATTCACTATAGCTAGAATCTGGAAACAACCTAAATGCCCGAGAACAGAGGACTGGCTAAAGAAACTGTGGTTCATCTACACTATGGAATACTATGCGGCTGTCAGAAAAGATGACATTATGAAATTTACCTGCAAATGGAGGGACATGGAGACTATCATGCTGAGTGAAATTAGTCAGAAGGAAAAGGACAGATATAGAATGACTGCATTCATTAATACGACATAAATAGATACCAGTGTTTTACTAAATGTGGGAAATGGTAATGGCAGATTAAGACTCACCATTGAATATACACAAAGAGACTTAAGTGATAAACTCTAAATATCTGCAGGGCTAGCCACAATGTGTAAAAGAAGAGGCAGAGATGCAGAGACAGAGAGAGACAGAGAGAGAGACAGAGAAAGAGAGGAAACTGGGGTACCTGCTATTAAGGCAGCATGGGGGTGGGCAGGAGGGGGTGGGGTACATTGGTGGTGGAAATGGGGCACTGGTGGAGGGATGGGTGCTGGTATACTGTATTACCAAGAACCAATTATGATCACCTTGTAATTGTTTGTTTCACTGTGGTATAATAAAAAAATAAAAAAAAAAAAAAACAAAAAAAAAAAAAATAAAATAAAAAATTAGAAAAAAAATTCCAATAAAGCAAAATGCATCTTTGATGCTGATTAGATTCTCCTATATTATCAATCTAGATTGTAGAATTGGGATGCAGTTCTAGAGTCTCTGGATTATTTGTCAATTTATCACACATTCATTCATTCCAGTGGCAATTTCCTATTACAGTATAATGCAAAGCATCTAAAAGTTTACTTAGAATTGTTCAATTTTTAGCATTTTTACAAACTTATTCTCAGGAATATGATATGATTATTCTGCTTATACTTTAGAATCATTTAATGCACTTGCCCTATGATTCCAAACACACCTGTTGGGATTATATTTGGAAATAATACAAGCATATTAATTTTAGAGAAGTCAAATATTTTGAGATATTTAGTTTTTCCATCTAAGAAAATTGTATGGCTTTCCTTATGTTCAAATCTCGTTTTGTGTATTTCAGTAAGATTTTTTTTAAATATAGGTAATTGGAAGTTATTTCCAGTACAATCAAGTGGAATTTTGAAAGGGATTACTAAACCCTTTGTTTTTCTAAGTGTTCACTAGTGAATAAAAAAAGATCTTATAGCTAGGGTTGAATATACTTATTTATGTATTTACTATAGATTGGATATCTTATAAAATTATATTGAAATTCTAGTAGTTCTTTATTGGTGTCACTGAGATTTTCTAGATCTATTGCAGATACATCACATTTTTTGTTAGTACACTGAATAAGAGTCCAGAGACTCTCAGCCATGGGGCAGAGCGGTTCCTTGCTCTCCTGTGCCCAGCCATTCATGAGGCAGTCGGGAGGCATGGTGGGTTCCAGCCTTGGCCCACCACCCCGGCAGAACCTCACAACAAGCCAGACGACCCCCCACCCACTCCATGGGCGCCGCCATTTTCCACATTGGACTTCCCTCTCATCAGAACTCCACCCAGCCGACCAGCCCCATCACAGCCCGGATCATCGACACCCACCCTGGAGCAGTTTCTTCCTCAATCCGCCCAGGTATGCTGGTCCAGAGACTCTCAGACATGGGGCAGAGCGGTTCCTTGCTCTCCCTGTGCCCAGCCGCTCATGAGGCAGTCGGGAGGCATGGTGGGTTCCAGCCTTGGCCCACCACCCCGGCAGAACCTCACAACAAGCCAGACGACCCCCACCCACTCCATGGGCGCCGCCATTTTCCACATTGGACTTCCCTCTCATCAGAACTCCACCCAGCCGACCAGCCCATCACAGCCCGGATCATCGACACCCACCCTGGAGCAGTTTCTTCCTCAATCCGGCCCAGGTATGCTGGTCCAGAGAGTCTCAGCCATGGGGCAGAGCGGTTCCTTGCTCTCCCTGTGCCCAGCCGCTCATGAGGCAGTCGGGAGGCATGGTGGGTTCCAGCCTTGGCCCACCACCCCGGCAGAACCTCACAACAAGTCAGGACGACCCCCACCCACTCCATGGGCGCCGCCATTTTCCACATTGGACTTCCCTCTCATCAGAACTCCACCCAGCCGACCAGCCCATCACAGCCCGGATCATCGACACCCACCCTGGAGCAGTTTCTTCCTCAATCCGGCCCAGGTATGCTGGTCCAGAGACTCTCAGACATGGGGCAGAGCGGTTCCTTGCTCTCCCTGTGCCCAGCCGTTCATGAGGCAGTCGGGAGGCATGGTGGGTTCCAGCCTTGGCCCACCACCCCGGCAGAACCTCACAACAAGCCAGACGACCCCCACCCCACCCCATGGGCGCCGCCATTTTCCACATTGGACTTCCCTCTCATCAGAACTCCACCCCAGCCGACCAGCCCATCGCAGCCCGGATCATCGACACCCACCCTGGAGCAGTTTCTTCCTCAATCCGGCCCAGGTATGCTGGTCCAGAGAGTCTCAGCCATGGGGCAGAGCGGTTCCTTGCTCTCCCTGTGCCCAGCCATTCATGAGGCAGCCGGAGGCATGGTGGGTTCCAGCCTTGGCCCACCACCCCGGCAGAACCTCACAACAAGTCAGACGACCCCCCCCACTCCATGGGCGCCGCCATTTTCCACATTGGACTTCCCTCTCATCAGAACTCCACCCAGCCGACCAGCCCATCACAGCCCGCGCGCCGCAAGGGGGTTCATCAATAAAGGCTTTATTTGGAGGTGTTTATAGAGTATGCCTCCCACACGGCAAACCTAGCAAGCTGCTCGTGTTGTATTTGATATGCCAAATGCCAGTAACAATTATATTAGATCATTCTCATGACCTAATATAACGGTTTAAGGTCTTTATGTTCCTGTCCCAAGCCGATGCCCTTGGCTCTACAGCATGTGACAGGACATATTGAGATATTACTGGTGCCCGCTCTAGCAAATAGATGATTAACGGGAAGATCGTGATCGTGATCGTGACACTGAATAAGCAAAGAAATAGGTTATCTTTCCTGTAGTACTTGTAACAGTTATTTAATTTTCTTGGCAGTGGCTGACTATTCCAAAATAACTGAGTTATATGGTCATGGCAGGCATCCTTAACTAATTTCTTATTTAAAACAAAATAGCTTTAGAATTTTACCATTTGTGGCTATATGCTACTGGTTTTATGTAAGTGGTTTGCATTATAGTTAATTGGCTTTTTCTCTCCTATTTTACTTAGCATTCTTATTTCGGGATTGCCAGCTGAATTGCCTTAAATACTTTTACAACATCTATGGATGGAACTATATTTTCTTTCATTTTGCTGATACAGTGATTTTCAGAAATAGCATTTTTTATTTTTACCACATTATTGAACTCTGTGGATACCTTATTTAGAATTTTATATTTATGCTTATATATGAAGATGCCACTCAGTTTTCTCCAAATTATGCTGGATTGAAAAATCAAAATGGACAATTTTTATAGCACAGTTAAAAATAATCATTTCTTCACAATTTTTTTTTGGCTTAAATCCATATGGTCATAGCCAACTTCATAAATCTTGGCCACTTTAACCTATATAAATCCAGAAAATAAAATGATATAAAATTTTGACTATAGATACAATGAGAATTAGACAAAAGTCACTTATAAGTTTAGAAGATTTGAACATTTTCAATTTTTAAATTTTTTTTCATGTTTTGGGGCCACATTTGGGGTTATGCTCAGGGCTTACTCCTCACCCGGCACTCAGGGACCACTACTGGTGGGGCTCAGGGGACCATAGGTGGCACCTGGGACCAAATCAAGGTTGACGGCATGCAAAGTAAATAACACTTTCTCTGTACTAGCTCTCTGGCTTTTCCAGTCAGTCTCATGATATTATGAGAATTAAATTAAGGAATAACAGTGTGCTACTTTAGCAAGGTTGGACACTCACACCTAAAGAATGAGAACAAAAGAAGACACAGAAGATTCAAGAAAAGTTCAAGAGCATCCAGACCAAAAGAAGGGAATGATTGGCAAACAACTCAGAGTCCACAGGACTCTTCAGAGTGATCCTCAAATGGAAAGATGTACTAAACAGGCATTATTGAACAATGGCAGACTTACAATAAAGACTAATGTGAATCAGATAATAGTATTGTACCTATGTTAAATTTTCTCACTTTAATTATTAATCTCTATCACTATCACTATCTTCCCGTTAATCATCTATTTGCTAGAGTGGGTACCAGTAATATCTCCATATGTCCTGTCTCATGCTAGGAGAAACCAAAGGCATCCGCTTGCTCCAGGAACATAAAGAGCCTCAAACCATTATATTAGGTCACGGGAATGACCTAATATAAATGTTACTGGTATTTGGCATATCAAATACTACACGAGCAGCTTGCTAGACTTGCCGTGTGGGTGGCATACTGTTGTAGTCACCTCTAAATAAAGCATTTATAGATGAACCACGTGGCTGTTAGCGGCCACGCGAGCCGGGCTGTGATAGTCTGGTCTGCTGGGTGGAGTTGTGACGAGAGGGAAGTCCGATGTGGAAAATGGTGGGCCCCATGGAGTAGAGGAAGGTGGTCTGGCTTGTTGTGAGGCTCTGTGGGGTGGCAGGCCAAGGCTCGAACCCGCCATGCCTCCTGGACACCTCTCACGAGCAGCTGGGAACAGGGAGAGCAAGTAGCAGCTCTGCACCATGTCTGAGAGTCTCTGCTCTGGTTCAGCATACCTGGGCCAGATTGAAAAGAAACTGCTGCAGGGTAGCTGTTGATGATCCGGGCTGTGATAGTCTGCTCTGCTGGGTGGAGTTGTGACGAGAGGGAAGTCTGGATGTGGAAAATGGCGGGCCCCATGGAGTAGGGGAGGGTGGTTTGGCTTGTTGTGAGGCTCTGTGGGGTGGCAGGCCAGGGCTAGAACCCGCCATGCCTCCCGGGCGCCTCACGAGCAGCTGGGCACAGAGTGATAGCCCAGCGGGTAGGGCATTTGCCTTGCACGAGGGCGGCCTGTGCTGGCCGAGGTTCAATCCCTGGTATCCCATATGGTCCCCTGAACTGCCAGGAGTGATTCCTGATTCCTGAGTGCAGAGCCAGGAGTAACCCCTGAGCATTGCCGGGTGTGACCCAAAAAGCAAAAAAAAAAAAAAAAAAAAAAAAAAAAAAGGGAATTAATCTATTATGTCAAAAATATGGCTTTAGTAACTATGTCTAAAATATTAAGCAGAAAGTGACATAATACCTGAATTAATATTATGATGATGATGATGAACGTACTTAGCTATGTTCCTGGCAATGCTTGGTGGGGTGCATAAGGGGTGCCAGAGACTGAGTCCAGGTTACCCATGTAAGGCAAGTTTCTTACCTGCTGTACTATCTCTCTAGACTGAACTTATTTTTTAACTGGTTTAAAAATAAAAGGCATGTGTGTGTACATGCACGAATGGGAATGTCTGTTTGTTATATATGTAAAGAGAGGGAATGCAACATGGACAAAACATCAATAATCATGACTCTGAGTGCACAGCAATTCTTTGTATTCTTTTTGCAGCTTTCCTCTAAATTTTCATTCATTTTAAGCAACAATTACCAAAAACAATTTCCATAGGGACAAACCTCCATGTTCTCCAAAGGAGACCAACCCATAATTAACTCTGAAGCCAATGGTCATTATTACCCCCCATTTCACTAATATTTTATGTCTCAACTCCCTCTTCCCACTTGCTGGTGCATCCCATATAAACATAGGGCTCTTCACCTTAAAATTCACTTGTATTCATAGTAGCCACGATCTGGAAACAACCCAAGCATCTAACAACTGAATGAAAAGGAATTGTGGCATGTATACATAATGGAATAATACTCATCTCTACAAAAAGCTGAAAACTGTGGTTGAGAAATAGTCCAATGGGTAGGGTGTTTGCTTTTTCCTGTGGCTGACCCAGTTCAATCCCTGGCATCCCATATGGTCCCCGAGCAATTCGAGGAGTAACTCCTGAGTCAGAGGTAACCCCTGAACATAGCCAAGTGTGCACCCCCACCAAAAAATGAAAAAAAGATGAAAACTTGTCATTTGCTAAAACATAGATGGACTTAAAAGGAGGTTATATTAAGAGAAATAAATCAGAAGGAGAAAGACAAACATTAGATGATTTACCTCATATGTGGACTACAAAAAAAGCAAAACAAAGTAAACTCACTTCTTTACTACTGTCAATGGAAAGTACTAGTCAACAAATTCTTGGAATCTGAGTAGAAAACTAAGTGGTAGAGATAGGGGGATAGAAGGTGGGAAAGGAAGAAAAGAACTAGAAGTGAAATAAAGACAATGATGAAGGGACATTGGTTTGTTGTTGGTGATGGCAGTACAGAAACCTTCCACACCAAAAAACAGAACTTTAATGCTATTGCAACCGTGTTACCACCAGTGATAATTAAATGAAGAATGAAAGGAAGCAACCAGGTAAACTGAGGAGGACCCTCAAACTTACTTCTCTACCACTGTTTTTTCTCCTCTATTTTCTGGAGGATACAAACTTCAGAATACAGTGTCAATCCTAGGGATTAAAGATAACTGAAGATCAAACTTTACCGTACCTACTATCACCAGAAAAAATCTTGTTAAAAATGTAATCTCTCAGAGAAATTTTGTTGAATCAGGTGAAAATTTTGTTGAATTAGGTGAAATTTTGTTGAATCAGAAAACTGCGTTGAATCAGATCAGGACTTATTATCATCAAACAAATCCCTGTTATTCTCAGGTAACCATCTGCTCACCATACATCTTTATAGTTTATCAGCTGCATATAAATAGTTGACACTACACTAGTTTGTCCAATTTTGCTTGGAGTTAGATTCTAAAATCCAGTATTTAAGTTTAAGCAGGAAAAAAGGGCTAAAAGTATCTTCCTAGTGTGATCAGGAAATCTGTATTCCAGTTCTGATTTAGCTTGAAAGCAGGTTCCCTGGACTTGGTCTCCTGACTATACACTATGTACAGAGGCAAGGGTTTGTGTGAGTTAAGTCAACTCTACAAGACCCTAACCCTCTCCATCTCTAAACCTATTGGTCAGCACATTTCCCCCTAAACTACTAAATAATGTTAATGGACTTGAAGCAGTCTAAAGTCCTACAGAGTTAATAGCCTGTACTCTGCCTTTATTAGATCAAGGGGTAGCCCTGAACCCCAATCTATGTGGTGGGCAGTAGAATAGCACCTCTGCTAGCACAGGTGATAAAGGGATAACAATACAGTCCTGCTCTCACCATCTGTCAGGGACATACTAGCACTATATTTTTAGTGAGTGACATTACTGACAGCACTATTTAATACTGCAAATTCAAATTTTGTCTTTGTAGAAATTTATTTATTTTTTTTATTTTTTTTTGCTTTTTGGGTCACACCCGGCAATGTTCAGGGTTACTCCTGGTTCTGCACTCAGGAATTACTCCTGGCGGTGCTCAGGGGACCATATGGGACGCCGGGGATCGAACCTGGGCCGGCACAGGCCGGCCACGTGCAAGGCAAACGCCCTACCCGCTGGGCTATCACCCGGCCCTGTCTTTTGTAGAAATTTAATCTGTACCTCTGGTACAGGTTTTCCATAACCTGAATAGTACACAGACAACAGGGTCTGAGCAACTTACTACATTTTGTATTTATACCAAATGCCTTGTATAGTGACTGTTCAAAAAATAATACACATTGGGGCCAGGACAATAGCACAATAGGTAAGGGCATTTTCCTTACACACAGTTGAGCTGGGTTTGATCCCTGGTATCCCATTTGGTGCCCCCAAGCACCATCAGGAGTAATTCCTAAGTGCAGAGCTAGGAGTAACCCTGAGCAGTGTGACCCAAAAAACAAAAATAATAAATAAATAAATAAATAAATAAATAAATAAATAAATGGGAAAAACATAAAAGAAGTGAGGTGGGTGCTTAAGTGCATGAATGACTTGAACATCCAGCCTTTAATGCATATGCTGGTTATAAATATTTATAGCAACCCTATCGATTTTATTGCATGTTTTAAAGTAACTTCTATCTCTAGCAACTGCTCAGAGTAAAATATTCCACAGGACAAAGAATGTCACTTAGGCTCCAAAGGCACTGTAAATATTGCCAATAAATTGGCAGACTTGTAGTTTTCTCTGTGGGCAAAACAACTAGCAGACTTGCTACTTTGTCATTTTAGTGATAGTTAATATTTACTTCTGGCTTTTGAATTTGTTAGTTGAGTAATGAAACAAGAACTCCCAAACCATGAAAAGTACCAACTAAGCTGATTACCATTCACTGCAGGAGCTGGCATTCAAAATTCATTATTTTAGCATCAGCTGTCCTCTTTCACAAGGACAGATACTCTTTTGTGGAGAACAAAAAAGAAAGTAAAGAACATACACTTAATCATAGACTGGATGTTGGAATCTCTGTTTAAGAATTCTAAAATAAAATTATCAAGTGGAATGAATTAGATCTAGTTCAGAAATTTTTTCTTGAGTGAAAACATGAAAATGCTGCCCAGGCACTTAGGAAGGAGGTAACAAGGGTCTATTATTAAGATATATGGGTTAATAATTTCATGGGGCTATTCAAGAATGATCTGCTATGATTGAAACCATGTGTGGGGAGTTTGGACCTCTGCAGGATGTGTCACAGCAACAAAGGCCCCAAAGATGTATTTGTGCTGCCTGCTATGTATACAGATGATTGACTTAGATACACTTCCCAGACATAAACAGTAAAGGAATGCCACTGAAGTCCTGTATGCTATCAGATAGAGATGGAGAATGCTTACCACATTGTACAAGCCGATGCACCAACGCTCAAATAAAATCTGCCCAGAAAATCCATTAACAAAGGCGAACCAAAGCTGAAAAAGAAGAAAGTTCATGAATTTTTACATCAATACTGACCTAAATGTTTCCATTCACTGCAGAAAAAGTAGGGAATATGGACCACCAACTGGACACAGCTGCCGAGGCACCCAGAACACAGGAGGATAGCAGTTGTTGTTTCATAAGACAGAAATCCTCCCTATCACAAATATCAATCCTCAAAGGAAAAATAGATATTTAAGGTTCACTTTACTGTTAAGAAGTAATGCATGTATCTAGAGAAAAGCAATCATGTTTAACGTATATCTAATATATATTTGGTATCAATATTTTCTCATTGACTTGGAAGAGTCTCAATTTCCTGAAAGTTGATTTGATAGATGCCTTCTCTTTGCAGAACTTTCTAAAAGTTAAAACGAAGAAACAACAGATATTTCTTGTTTGGTATGTGTGTTCTTCCCTCCTGTGGGTTCATAGCTCAATATATTGACCCTCCACATGTCAACCAATCAGCAAAGTCAAGACATAATGATATGAAAAAACATACCCAGCCATCCTTTTGAATGACATTGGGTATATAAACACATAGAGACTATTATTCATGTCTTCAATCATTGTGTGATTATCACTGATTAGGCAAGATTGGCATAAAAACAAGCACAGAGAAAAGTGTCCAAGGCATAATCAAGGGAATAGGTTATTTAGAGGTGGCACAGTCACTCAGGGAGATAATTAGGAGAGAATGTGGGAAGGAGAAGGGTGGGCCACAAGAGGGACATGCCATTAGATGGTTGGGTGAAAATATGACATAGAATGGGACAATTAGAAAATAGGGAACATAGAGTTTTCTTGCTAAATCTGATGCCCAGGCTTAAACTGAAAGTATCCCATGCTCATCACTGCATTTGCCTTAGTAATGGGCCAATTTTATTAATTGTAAAACTCAGGGGCCACATAGAACAGTTACACCAAGATAATAAAAGTGAGGACCAATTCTCCAACTTTCCTGAATCATATTTTAAAAATTAAGTTTCTTGACTCCACCAGTCTCTATTTCTTAAAATAGAAATTCTCCCTGACCTATATTACTCTACCCAGTATTACAATTAGTACCAGAGGGACACGCCAATTCTCAGTGAGACCAAGTGAAAGACATGCCAAATGAGGTTTTCCTAGGCTTAGCTATCATAACATCATTTCTTAGTTCAAAGAGATCTAGAGACTAAAAGTAAGAGTAACTATAGCAGTAGGTGCTTGTGTTGCATATGGCCAAACCAAGTTCAAACCCTAGCACCACATATAACCCCTTGAACCCTTGCAAGGAGTTATCTGGGTGGAATCTACCTCAAGTGTGTGGGTCAGAGGTTAGGTAAGACAGAGAAAGGAACAGTGTACTAATAATTGTTTAAAATGATATTTCCAGGTTATAATTGAAAATTAAATGTAGGCTGCGTGCAAGGCAAACGCCCTACCCACGGTGCTATCGCTCTGGCCCCCGGAGCAATAGCATAGCAGGTAGGGCATTTGCCTTGTATGCGGCAGTCCTGGGTTTGATCCCTGGCATCCTCTATGGTCCCCGAGCACTGCCAGGAGTAATTCATGAGTGCAGAGCCAGGAGTAACCCCTGAGAATCACTGGGTGTGACCCAAAAAAGCAAAAAAAAATATGTAGGCTAAGGGATATATATGATAACCTCTAAATGTATGTTCTGTAAGTCACAATGTGTAAGAGAAGGAAGAGATACAGAGAGTGAGAAACAGAGAGAGAGAGAGAGAGAGAGAGAGAGAGAGAGAGAGGGAAAAGGCAAAGTGCCTGAAATAGAGACAGACTGGGGGGAAGGAGGAGTGAATCACGGGACATTGGTGATGACAAATGGACACTGGTGGAGGGATGGGTCCTGGAACACTGTATGACTGAAAACCAAACATGAATGAACATTTTTGTAATCGTATATCTCATGGTGCTATAATAAAAATTTAAGAAAATGAAATACTGTGTGCTACACAGTTACATAGTTTGTTTTTCACAATTGAATTTCAGTCATACAAAGTGCTATCACGTCCCTTCACCAGTGTACATCACCAATGTTCCCAAAGTCTTTCTCTCTCTCTCCCCACCCCTCTCTCTCACAGTACTTTTAGGCACTGTGACTCACAATACTGTTACTGAAATACTGAAAGGTTACTATATAATCACTTGATCCCTTTACATCCCATTATTCATCTATTTGCTTGAGCTGGTGCCAGTAATATTTCCATTTATCCCTGTTATGTGCCAGTGTAGCCCAATGGCATCTGATTGCTCCAGGAATATGAAGAGCCTCAACCCGTTCGTTCAGGGTCTTGACAAAGAAGTCTGACCATCTTGTAGGTGGACAGTCACGTGATCTTTTGACATCCTGTGGGATCCCATCGGTAATAGCTCTAGTCCAGCGGTCATATCCAAATCGCATTACATGTCCAGCCCACCTGATTTACGACGCCTTAGCAAACGAGACAGCGTCCCTGACTCTCGATCATCGATGGAGGTCGGAGCTCCGGATTCCTTCTCTCACTTGGGTGAGGTATAATATTCCAAGCATGGCTATTTTGATTCCTCTTTGGGAGACCTGAATAGAGTTCTCATCCTATTTTCGTAGGGTCCAGGTCTCTGAGGAGTATGTTAATGCAGGGAGAATAGTGGAGTCAAAGGGACATGTTGATGGCATAAATATATATGTACATATTATGATACCAATATCCAAGGTCAAGTGAAACATATATCAGGAGGTCTTGTCAAAGGTGGAGATTATCACAAACGTGTGGAAGTCAGGAGTTTAGGTAAGACAGAAAATGGAACAGGGGGCTAACAATAGTCGAGGGTACTAATGCCAACCTAGAACTGAGCATTAAATAGAGGCAAAAAGGATACAAATGACAACCTTTTAATGTATGTTCTGTAATCCATAGTCTGGAAGGGAAGGAAAAGAGAAAGAGAGAGAAAGGGAAAGAAATAAAGAACCTGCCATGGAGCAGGGCTGGGGAAGGGGGAGGGAACCGGGGATGTTGGTGGTGGGAGATGGGCACTGGTGGAGGGACGGGTGCTGAAACACTGTATGACCAAAACCCAAACATGAACTTTTTTAATTGTATATCTTTTTATTTGTATATCTCACGGTGGTATAATAAAATACTTAAAAAAAAAAACAAAAAAAAATAAAAAAATAAACAGTTAGAGGCATTGTGAAAAAAAAAAAGGGACATGTTGAGAGCCTGGGGTTCTTTTGTCCTTTTAGCTATTTCTTCAATGCTTTTGAAGGTGTTCCATGTTGCTCTCTTCCTCCTCCACAGCTCACATGCCAGGTCGTTCATCATGTTAACTTCTTGACCTAGGAACACATAACTGCTGCATTCAGAGATGTTTGTTCCATTGAGAGTGAATGTAGCATCTGGAACTAGTTCGTTTTCATGAACACTGTTTTGTTGAGATTCAGCTGTAGACCTACCTATCTTTCCACATTCATGGTTGAAGTCAGTCAGCATTTGTGCCTCTTGGCTAATGGTTGGTGTTATTAGAACAATGTCATCAGTGAAGTGGAGGTGGTGTAGTTGCTGACTGTCTAACTTCACTCCCATTCCTTCTCATTCTAATTGTCGCAAGATGTTCTTGAGGGTGGCGCTGAAGAGTTTTTGTGAAATGGTATCACCCTGCCAAACCCCTTTTTTTCACATCAATGATCACTTCCTTGTAGAATGGTGAGATCCTGGTGGTAAATCCATACTACAGCTCATGAAGAATCTTGATGTATTGAGTTTGAATGCGATATTTGGCTAGGGCTTTGATGACTGCTTTGGTCTCAACAGAAATAAAGGCTTTTATAAAAATCAATGAACATTAGACAGAGTAACATCTTGAACTCCCTATAAACTTCAATGAGCTTGGTTACTGTGTGGATATAGTTGATTATGCTGAATCCTTTTTGGAAGCCAGCATGCAAGGACAACCATGCATGCAAGCTGGCTTCCAAAAAGATTCAGCATAATCAACTATATCCACACAGTAACCAAGCTCATTGAGGTTTGTAGGGAGTTCAGCATGCATGGTTGTCCTTCATCTAATGTTCTGCCAATCCTGTTCAGGGATGACTCGAGTGAACAGCTTGTAGATTATGGACAACAGGCAGATTGGGCGATAGTTGCCAATGCCGTGGATGTCTCCTTTCTTGAACAGTATAACTATCCTGCTGGTTTTCCATATTATATTACCATATAAATTCATGTTATATGACATTACCTACTTTCTGCACTCAATTCCTGTCCAGAGTGATCATTTCCAACTATCACCATCATAGTGGTCCATTACCTATATAAACTGAACTCTCCACCTCCCCATTCCATTTGTGTCAAGCTTCCTACCACGAACCAGTGCTCCTGGCCCTCATTTCTATTGTTATTAGGCATTATTCTAATTCTATGTTTTATAATATTCTTCAAATGAGTGTAATCATTCTTTATCTGCATCTCTTCCTCTGTCTCATTTCACTCAGCATGAGAATTACTCTTCATGTTCATCCAGGTGTCAGTTGGAAATTCAAACTATCTTAAAAGAGTTTTCCATGAAGCCTGGATCTTCTTAGGGAATAAATGTTGGTGGAGGCTCAGGTATGTGTAGTGTTTGTGCTGTGTTCTGTATATGGAATATTTTTTACAAAACGTAATAAATATTAAGCATCTCTAAAAAATAGACATTTTAATAGGATGCCTCTCTACCATTTTAAGGCTTTGTCAATCAATATTTCATTCAAATATTTGGTGCAATGAGAGCCTATTTCCACATCTTATTCAAATATATTTTAGTTTTATTCGAGAGTTTTAACCTAATTTTCTCAAGATTGCACATTTCTCTTCTATTCAAGCAACCAAATGCTGATAAAAATCTGTTGAACACTAAACTATTTTACTGCTTAATACAGTTGAGTTTGTCTTTTATTTAAGGAAGAGCAGTAATACTTTAGTCAGCCACTCTCTAATATCAGTTGTAAACAGAAAAAATAAATGGAAGTAGAAAGGAAATCATTTTCAGTGAAACTGTGAGTAGGCCAACTAAAATCATAAGTGGCGTAGAAACATATAATTGTGACAAAATTGGATAAAATCAAGGGAGAATGTCAAACAAAGATAAATTACAGGAAAGTCATGGTCTTTTGGGTATTGTTTTGTAACCTGCCACTCTACTATACATATCTATTATTTCTAGGAGCTTAAGGTTCTCTAAATATAGTATCGTGTCATCTGCAAATAGTGACAGTTTGGCCTTTTTTTTTCCTATCTGAAAACCTTTAATGTCTTTTTTCTTCCCTAATTGCTATAGCAAGTACTTCCAGTACTATGTTGAATAGCAGTGGTAATAGTGGGCAAACTGGTCTTGTCCCTGATGTTAGGGGAAGGCTTTTAATTTTTCCCCATGAGAATAATGCTTGCTGTGGTCTTGAGGTAAATGGCTTTGACTATATTGAGGAAAGTTCCTTCAATTCCCATTTTGTGGAGTGTTTTTATCATGAATGGGTGCTGGATCTTGTCAAATGTTTTCTCTGTATCTCTTGATATCATTATATGGTTTTTATTTTTCTTTTATTGATATAGTGTATTATGTTCACTGACTTGTTAAAACATCCTTGCATCCCCAGTATGAATCCTACTTGGTCATGGTGTATGATCTTTTTAATGAGTCTTTGGATCTTGTTTGCTAGTATTTTGTTGAAGATCTTTGCATCTGTGTTCATCGGGAATATTAGTCTGTAATTTTCTTTTTTTTTTTTTTGATATCTCTGTCTGCTTTAGGTACCCTGAGGTGTTTTATCCTGGAGAGTTCTGCCTATGTTTTCTCACTTATTATTAGGGAAAGGTAAATAAAATGACAGTGAGATGTCAGTTCACTTCCTTAAGAATGGCATTTATCAATATGACTGCAAAAAACCAATGTTTGTTTGTAGGGGATGTGCTGAGAAAGGAACACACATTCACAGTTGGAGAGAATACCACCTGATTTCATATAGTTCTGTCTTTATGTAAAATGGTATGATGTCTCTAAAAAAGTAAGAACAGAGCTCTATATTTCCCAGTACATTTCTCGGTAATTACCCCCAAACACAAAATCATTAGTTCAAAAAGATACATGTACACCTATAATCACTACAACACTTAGTATAATAGCCAGTATATGGAAAGAACACAAATGTCCTGTCAGGACTCAGCAGGATTCCCAACAGCATTGGGGTTCAGATAAGTCCCCAGCTGTGTCTCGAGTGAACAACCCTTCCCTTAGATTAATGGACAAGGAAACAAAACCACAGGCTCTTGAAAGTCTGAAGCACTCATTTTAATCCCATTTTTTTCCTTTAAATTTTTTAAAGACAATCCTGGCTTTCTAACTGTTTTAACAGTTGTGTTAACTGTAACCTACAGGGAGTTATACAACATCTCCCCATTTTTTGCTTACTAATTTTAAAAGATTGAAACATTATATAGGTAGTTGTAACATAGAAAGAGGAACTATTATTTGTAACTTTCTAGTCTATATACATAGGAATAATGAACTAGTCCTTTTTTTTAACTATTTCTAGTCATAGATATAGGAAGAAATACAGGCATAGGAACAGCTCATTATATAATCTATACTACAACCCTCAAGCTTAATAATTAGTTTTTCCCTATCCAAACAGGGTCCTTAAGCAATTGCTTGCCTTTGAGTTATAACAGAGTTTGTTCTATGATCTTAGCTTATTATTCATCCCATGTCAAGGTCAGGGTAGCTTACTTGCCATGGGACCAGTCCTGCAATGGGACCCTCGATATTTGGGGTAATAATAAACTAGAATCAATTTAAAAGGCAATAGAGGATTAAAATTAGGAAATGTAACAGATACTCAGGAATAGATATTTCAGGGTAAGTTAAATAGGGTTATATCTAATTATAGTAGACCCATTATATCTATGGGGTTGACACAAAGAGAAACTATCCCAGACATAGTATAGTCTTTCATCTTCCCCTGGACCCAGAGCAGTGTTTGTTGTAAAATGTCCAATTGCTGCTCAATGTCATGATTGAAGCATGCACTGTCCAGAAGGGGTGAGAGTCATTTTTCCCTATTCTGACAAAATCATGTGTCTGGACTGAGGTTTGAAGAGCTGCTCCTACGACAGCAGCAGTAGTGGTCGTGGCAATGAGTCCCAGGACAGCAACAATCAGGAGTCCAAAGAATCATCAGGAACACTGAAGCAGACACCCCATGATTCCTTCAGTTACAATTCTAGCACTATGCTTGAGAAATAACAAACTTTTGCAAGTAATTAAAAGCAGTGAGCATCAGGGGCTTGGTATGAATCCAAGTCTGGGGATGGAAAGAAAGACAGGAAAAAACTTTAATACAAATGGGAGCAAGAGAATATCTTAGAGAGCAATTAAAATGTGCTCCTTCCTTGATCAGGAACTGAGGTATCTGTGAGTCCCAAGACAGGGATAAAAAGGAAGAAATTGTTAATCCAAACATGGGAGTCCTGGCATTGTCCAATCAGCAACCTGTAAAAGAGGGATGTAAGGAATGTTCTTATGTGACATACTAAAGGAGCTAGAAGCTTTATTTACTGTATTTACTGTTCAAAACTGTTCATGATTAGGTTTCAGTCATACAGTGTTCCAGCACCCATCCCTCCACCAGTGCCCATTTCCCATGATTCCCTCCCCCAGCAGGCACTTTGCCTCTTCTCTCTCTCTCTCTCTCTCTCTCTCTCTCTCTCTCTCTCTCTCTCTCTTCCTCTTTCTTTCTTTTCTCTCTTTCTCTCTTCTCTTACACATTGTGGATTGCAATACATACATTTAGGGATTATGTATATCCCTTTGCCTACATTCAATGTTCAGTTCTAAGCTGGTATTACCATTTCCAACAATTATTAGCACACTAGTCCTTTCTCTATCTTACCTAATCTCTGACTCCCACACTTGAAGTATATTCCACTCAATGACAAGCTAGAGACTTTTGTACAGGTCCTCTGATACTTGCTTCGCTTCTGGTTTCCTTGTAACTTCCATATCTATTTGGGGATAGCTTGTGGCTGAACTTTGGAGGGTTGTGGAGTCTCTTTAGTATCTGGCAGTCTGATGGCCAAATTAGGTGGATAAATCCGACTCCTGATAAGGAGTATTGGGACCCAGAATTTCTTGTTGGGGCTGCCATCTGTAGAAATATAACCATAGCATTTTCCTCAGGTGAGGAGGTTACCCGCTACCAACTCTTTGTCAATTTTCACCCACATAGGTGAACTGGCTGTTTTCTGAGTCTGTGTACCTCTTGAAAGTGTTGTTTAGCAGCTGTGTAATATTCCTCTAGAAGTGTATTTAAACATTTTAAAGAAAATAATGTTAGGGATAAGAATTCAATCAGGGGCATGCTCCCTTTCCTGAGATTTAATAGAGTTTTAAGGGTCCTGTGAGCATTAGAGTATACGAAAGTGACATGTTTGATTTTCCATTCATCAAAAAATGATTTAAAAGTTTCACTGGTATGCTGGGCCATTATCAGTTTTGATGGTATGCAGAATGCCTGAGACAGAAAAAATTGTAAAAAAAAAGGGAATGAACCACGTTAGCCCTTTCAGAAGCCACAAGGGACAGCCCAAGTAAAACAAGAAGTGTCAACCACTACATGAAGAAAAGGTTTGTTTGGAAAGAGATTAATGTGTAATAGCCATTTGCCATAATTCATTTGTCTGTAAACCTTGAGGTTAGCTCTAGCCACATGGGGTGTACAATATGAAGGAGCATAGACTGGACAAGAATGTATAATTTGTTTGGCTTGTGTTAATGGAATGTGATAGTGTACATGCAGTCTGTGTGTGTTTGTGTGTAGAGTTTGATGTTTGTCTACAGCTGAGGTAAAGACAGGAGTCACTATGTGTCATTTACCATTCCATTGGCCCAGGAAGTCCAGAATGAGAATGTGTTAGGAAAATCAATTTGGATCACTTTTGTAGGAGAGATTGTAATTGTTGAAGCAATTCCTGAACCACAGGGTTATGGGCATATAGGGAAGCAGTGACAATTCCATGGAAAAGGCCAACCACATATGCTGAGTTACGTGGGCCTGAAACATGGAGAGTAAATAAATCAAAGTGGTAAATTCCACTTATTGGGCAGAATTCTAATTTGTAAATACTGTTGTGTCAGTGAGGGCCAACGATCCCACCTTTCCTGGATGATGAGCCATCAATGTAATGCACTGGAACATTGTGAACGGGAAGGAGTAGATGGAAGAGATTACAAAAGCCATTCTGAAAAATCCCAGACTTTACCCGCTGGGTAATGGAAGGAAAGTTCCTCTGAAAAATCTGCTAATGTTCTTTGAAGAACATTACTGAGGGGCACAATGGATTAAATTTCTTTCTTAGGTATTGGTAGGACCATGACAGGAAGATTGTAGCCCAAAGGAGCATATTGCACAGGGCCCAGTCGGGTCTCTAACAGTATTCAGGTCAGCGGATAACCAAGAAGCAAGTTCTGGGGCACAGTGGGGTCCCTGAATTTACTCATAATCCATTAAGATTATGCATCCAGCTCCGCTCAATTGATGGACAAAGGAACAAGACCACAGGATCTTGAAGCTCTCCTTTTAATCTCTTCTCTCACTCCTCACTCAATCTTACTCCAGGAACCCCTCCCTCCCTCCCTCTCTCTCTCTCTCTCTCTCTCTCTCTCTCTCTCTCTCTCTCCCCACCAGCAGGTTCTCCAGAAGGCTCATCTATTCAGGACCTCTCTCTGCAGGACTTCTGTCTTTAGGGCTTCTCTTCTCAGGTCCTCTCTTTGGACCTCTCTTAGGACATCTCTTTTGAGGACCTCTTTTCTCATGTCCTCTCTATTCTGGGCTTCTCCAGGGTCTCTTTCTCTTTCTTCTGTCTATTTCTGTCCATCTCTGTTTCTTTATCTTGCCTGTGTTTCTTTGTTTTTGTTTCTCTGACTTTATGCTCTTTCTCTTCTTCAGGTCCTCTCTTTTCAGGTCCTTTCTTTTTCAGGCCAGCTCACTGGGTCCTGGCCCCATTTTCAGATCCTTTCTCTTTCTGGACAGTCCACTAGGACCTGGTCCTGCTTCCAGGTCCTTTCTTTGTCAAATCAGCCCGTTAGGTCCTGGTCCTGGCTCTGGCCCTCTGACCTTCTGCTCTTGGTGCTGGCTCTCAGGCACAGGCACCAGGCAACACTAGGATTCTTTCCTGGGGCCTTTTATAGCTGCCCTACCATGTTCAGAATCCTGGCCTTCTATCTATTTGTAACACTTTTCTTAACTATCACCTATAAAATAAGACCCTTTTAACTGTCACCTATAATAGAAGACCCAGGGGGTTATTCAACATCTCCCCCTTTCTATTTACTAATTCTAAAAGATTTGAAACAATATCTATGGAGAGAAAACAAGATCAGGGGTAATCCAACATGTCTAAAGACAGATAAACAGACTGGATAAAAAGCTTTGGTACATCTACACAATGGAATACTATGCAGCTGTTAGGAAAAATGAAGTTATAAAATTTGCCTACAAATGGATGGACATGGAGAAGATTATGTTGAGCGAAATTAGCCAGAAGGAGAGAGACAGTTACAGAATGACTGCATTTATCTGCATAACATAAATATATAGGTACATATTATGATACCAATATCCAAGGTCAAGTGAAACATACATCAGGAGGTCCTGTCAAAGGTGGAAATTATCACAAACGTGTGGGAGTCAGAGGCTAGGTAAGACAGAAAATGGAACAGTGTGCTAACAATTGTGAGGGTACTAATGCCAACCTAGAACTGAGCATTAAATAGAGGCAAAAGGATACACATGACAACCCTTTAATGTATGTTCTGTAATCCATAGTCTGGAGAGGAAGGAAAAGAGAAAGATAGAGAAATGGAAAGAAATAAAGAACCTGCCATGGAGGAGGGCTGGGGGAGGGGGAGGGAACCGGGGACGTTGGTGGTGGGAGATGGGCACTGGTGGCGGGATGGGTGCTGCTACACTGTATGACCAAAACCCAAATATGAACTTTTTAATTGTATATCTTTGTAATTGTAAAAATAAAAAATTAAAAAAAAAAGAACTGTGCAATGGAGTATTATACAACTCTAAGAGAAAATGAAAACCTGTCTTTTACTAAAAAGTGGATTGAAGTAGAGGGAGTCATATTAAACAAAATAAGTCAGAGGGTAAAGAACAAATCTGGATGATCTCATCATCTTTGGTGTGCAAAAAAAACCAAACAAACAAGGGAATAGATAGTATTGAATAATGATATACCCTTAATCCCAGAATATAAAACAAAGATTATTAATCCATGGAGGATGGAAGAGAGACAAGAGCTGGACTAGAAGTAACATCTGGACATTAGTGGAGGATGTTGGCCACTTAGGTAATGGCGAATTGCAGTAACTGTATGGCAAAACCATAAATGTTGTTAACACTTGTAAATTTTTGTCCTAAACTACAATAATTAAATGAAAAAATTAAAAGGGCATATCTGAGTAACTAATTTATTTCATTATTAAGCTGAAAGAAAATTGTTAAATGTAACAATGTAAAGTGAAATATTTGTAACATCTATATGAGATTTCTGTAAGATAAAAATCTCATATATATAGTAAATGAGAAATAAAATTATTAAAAAGCTGTTGAGGGAAATAGGCAAATAATATATGCAGTGTGTTTATAGAGGAAAACACAAATGTAAATATAGAAAATCTAGGGCCAGAGCAGTGGTACTGGACATTTGCCTTACACATGGCCAACCAGGGATCAATCCCTGGGCATCCCAAATGGTCTCCCCAAGCACTGCCAGGAATGCAAAGTCAGGAGTAACCCCCTGAGCACTTCTAAAAGTGGCCCAAAAACAAAAAAAAATGTTCTACCTTTCATAAATTAAGCATATACATGTGTACATGTAACACAATGTATCATCTCTTTAATAACAAAGAGACAAAGTTTTAAAAAGTTTGATAATATCAGGAAATAGCTACTCTCCTTCACTTAATAATACAGTGTTCTTTGTGAATTTATTTGAAGTACTTTTCATTTGATTCTGAAGTTCTACATTTCTTTCATTTGTTTTATTTGGGGCTATGCCCAGCAGTGCTCAGATCTTACTCCCAGGTCTGCTCTCAGGGAACTCTCCTGGCAGGGCTTCAGGGACCATATGTGATGGCAGGGATTGAATCTGCCTCAGTCACACACATAGCAGGCACCTTACCTATCTCTCCAGTCTCAGTTCTATATACTTTTAATTTTTTTATTATACCACTATGAAATATACAGTTACAAAAGTGTTCATATTTGGGTTTCAGTCATACAGTGTTTCCAGCACCCATCCCTCCATCAGTGCCCATTTCCCTCCACCAGTTTCCCATGATTCCCCCCATCCCACAGCCAGCATCTATGGCAGACAATTTTCACCCTCTCTCTCTCTCTCTCTCTTCTCTTACATATTGCGGTTTGCAATATGAACAGTTAGAGTTATGTATATACTTTTGCCTACTTTCAATGCTCAGTTCTACGCTGCTGCTATCATTTACAATAATTATTAGTACATTGTTCCTCTCTTTGTATTATCTAACCTCTGATTCCACACATTTGCAGTAGGTTCTAGACACTGACAAAACCTCCTGATACATGTTTTGTCTGGCCTTGAATATTGGTATCAAGTTACTTTTTTATATCCTGCAAATAAATGCAGTCATTCTATATCTGTCCTTTTCCCTCTGGCTAATTTCACTCAGCATGATCCTCTCCATGTCCATCCATTTATAGGTAAATTTCATAACTTCATTTTTCCTAACAGTTGTATCATATTCCATTGTGTAGATGTACCAAAGTTTCTTTTTCCAGTCATCAGTTCTCGGGCACTCTGGTTGTTTCCAGATTCTGGCTACTGTGAATAGTGCTGCTATGAAAATAAAAGTGCAGATGGTGTTTCTGCTGTGTGTTTTTGGCTTCCCAGGATATATTCCCAGGAGTGGCAAGGCTGGGTCAAATGGGAGCTCAATTTCTAGTCTTTGGAAGAATGTTTATATTGTTTTCCAAAAAGACTGTATTAATTGACACTCCCACCAACAATGGATGAGAGTCCCTTTCTCCCCACATCCATGCCAGCTTTACCAACTTTAAACTGTACTACAAAGCAGTAGTAATTAAAACAGAATGGTATTGGAATAAAAACAGACTTGTGGACCTATGGAATAGAGTTGAGTATACTGACAACCAGCCTCAAATACGTGATCATTTAATCTTTGATAAAGGCACAGCAAGTATGAGCAAGTATGGAGCAAGGAAAGCCACTTCAACAAGTTGTTCTGGGAAAACTGGGCAGCAACATGTGAAAAAATGAATTTGGACCTCTAACACCATGCAGAAAAATCAGATCAAAATGGATTAAAGATCTCAATATAAGACTTGAATCCATAAAGTATGTCAAAGAAAATATAGAAAAAAAACCCTCCATGACATTGAAGCTAAAGGCATCTTCAAAGATGAAACACCACTAGCAAAGCAACTAGAAGCAAAGATAAACATATGGGACTACATGAAACTAAAAAAAATTCTTCACCTCAAAAGAAACAGTGACCAAGATACAAAGACAGTCCACAGAATGGGAAAGAATATTCACCCAGTACCCATCTGATAAGTGGTTAATATCCAGGATATATCAGGCTTTGCTAGAACTTTACAAGAAGAAAAAAGCCAAAACCCCATCGAAAATGGGGAGAAGAAATGAACAGAAACTTAGACAAGGAAATATTTGAATGACCAAAAGAAATATGAAAAAAAATGCTGATCATCATAAATCATCAGAGAGATGCAAATCAAAGCAACAATGAGATATCTAACACCACTGAAACTGGTACATATCCAGAAGAGTAAGATCATCGGTTCTATATATATATTTTTTATTAATTTTTTATTTTTACAATTACAAAGATATACAATTAAAAAGTTCATATTTGGGTTTTGGTCATACAGTGTAGCAGCACCCATCCCGCCACCAGTGCCCATCTCCCACCACCAACGCCCCCGGTTCCTTCCCCCTCCCCAGCTCTGCTCCATGGCAGGTTCTTTATCTCTTTCCGTTTCTTTTCTCTTTCTCTTTTCCTTTCCCTCCAGACTATGGATTACAGAACATACATTAAAGGGTTGTCATGTGTATCATTTTGCCTCTATTTAATGCTCAGTTCTAGGTTGGCAGACCTAGAACTCCCAACATTCTCCCTTCTGAAATCCGACATGCTATCTCGTCGGTAAAGAAGGGAACAGCACCAGGCCCAGACAAAGTCAGACCCGAACACCTGAAGAATCTGCCATTGGTACTCATCAATACACTAGCTCGGCTCTTCACACGCTACCTGTCCGAATGCAAGGTGCCCTCCCAATGGAAAACCAGCAGGACAGTTCTACTGTTCAAGAAGGGAGACATTCACGACATCGGCAACTACCGCCCCATCTGCCTGTTGTCCGTCATCTACAAGCTGTTTACACGAGTCATCCTGAACAGGATTAGCAGAACACTAGATGAAGGGACAACCATGCGAGCAAGCAGGCTTCCGAAAAGGATTCAGCACAATTGACCATATCCAAACGGTAACCAAGCTCATTGAGGTTTGTAGGGAGTACAAGATGCCGCTCTGTCTCACGTTCATTGATTTACAGAAAGCCTTTGATTCTGTGGAGACTGAAGCAGTCATCAAAGCCCTAGCCAAACAGAGTGTTCAACCCCAATACATCAAGATCCTTCGTGAGCTGTATTAGGTTCTATATTTTTAAGATAGTCACATTTTTACAATACTGTTAATGTTTATGGTTTTGTGTAAACATTTACTGCACCTTTACCACCACACATGTGTCTAAGTTGTTCCACCACTGTCCTTATGTCACTTCTAGGGTACTTTTTAGGGACACAGTCTGTATATTACAGTTATGGTCATGGTATTCAATATAAAAATACAAAGTTGCTTAATGTGAATTTATTTAGAAAACAAAATTAATAGAAGCTGTACGTGCACAGAAAGCTGGTTACATGAATTATGATCATTATAACAATGAAGCCTTGTGCAGATATTTAAAAACTCAATCCAGGACCTAGGGATGTGACTCAGTGGTAGAGTGCTTGCCTTGCATGCATGAGACCATGAGTTTTATCCCTGGTGCCCAGCTCACATGGCAGCTGAATGCAATGTCTCCAGTTCAGCCAATATGATTCTCAGCTCTACAATCAAGTATGTCAGCATTGAAACCTTCGCACATCCCTGGGAAAACACAAATAACAAAATATCTGAACACACTGACCAACCAGTACCACCATGACACCCTAACAGTGATGGGAAGAAAAAATAAGATAAATTTGTAATCATTTTAATACAAAGTACTGTAAATACACATTATTAAAATGAAAAACATCAAGGTTTATGCTGAATGATCATGATGGTCCAGAACTATTGTATAAACTTATATAAACGATGTCAAGTCTCTGGAAGCTACCTGAGAATTTGTTAACACTAATTGTTCATTTAGCAGAAGTAATCTCTTGACAGTAGGATGCAAACCTATTTTATTCTCTTCTATGGTTCTGTACTTTTAAAGCATGTTCTTGTTTATTTACACAACTGCTCTAAGTAGTAATTCTTATCCATCAGACACTGTGGAGACACTGGACAATACCCAGGACATTTTGGAGGGTGCTACTGGCATTTAGTGAGTAGGGTAAATGATTCAACTGCATCTCCCAGGATGCTCAGGGAAATGTTCTACAGCAAACAATTATAAGGTACAAATGTCAACAGTGCCACTACTGAGAAACTCTGGGTAAAAGAAATTTATTAGGCTACCCATATAATACTGGGAGATCGTACTGGAATATAATTGTCAAGAACAAAATAGTGACATGTGATATGAAATTCTGTAAGGAATCCTTGGTTTTTTTTTGTGTGCATGGAGTGTAGACTCAGAAAGTGTCCTTTCTTTCAGAACAATATCCCTTCTTTCAGAATAGTGTCCCCAGTGCCATATACCTAAGAAGCACAGGCCCTATTCTCTAGAGATTGGATATAAAGCCGAAACTTCACAAATTTGAATCCTTAGAACAAAAGCACATCTTTATGAATTATTAATAAATTACTTTAAAGACTAAGAATTTTGTAAATTTTTTTTAACTAAGACACCCAAGTAGTTGAAAATCACAATAAAAAGGGAGAGGCATCCTAGAAATTGCACATCTTTCTTAGCATTAACCTTCGCCTCCAATCAGTTTATGGGCCATGCATATATTTTTTAGTCTTCACTACAGATTAACATCCTTGATTAACAGAGTGTGGTGATATGGCCTCCTAGATGCCAGCATTCTGATTCTGTCCAAGTTGGCACAGACTTGCCTACATGATTCTACAGAGATTTTTGATATGCTTGTATTAATTTTATCAGTTGCAGGTGCAGCAACTATATATATATATATATATATATATATATATATATACACATATATATTTTATATATATAATGTATAAACAAGCTCATTCCCAATTATTTCAATTCAGTTTCAATCTTATTCAAAGAATCCATCATTAAATAATTAGATTTTTTTTCATCAGAACTATTTATATAACTGATCAAGAAAAAATATATGCAAAATAAACTAAATCAAACAATTCACTTCCTAATTTCAAACCCCATGAACTGTTTTCCTTCCTACACAACAAACCCTCAGACTTGATTTTGTTCTGGAAAGATTTCCATAGGTGAAATGGAAAAAGTATGAGAACATACTGCATCTAAAAATATTTATACAAATGTGTTTAGTTTCTACTTTCTTTATTGATTGTGATAGAGGGACACAATAACTCTCTGGGACAGACTTCCTCAAAATCAGTCACATGCAATGTTAATCCATACACAAAAAGTGAGAAAGCACTGCCTGGTTTCTAAGGATGAATGCCACATTTGGTGGTCCCAGCTCCGCCAGTGCAAATGCCAAACATCCAGTCATCTCTGCAGACACGTGGTTTCCAAGCTGATATGCAGTTACTTGCACCAAAGCTTGCTTAGAGCTACCCACTCTTTGGGATTAATGAAGTACTCTATTCCACTGTCTTTATTTCCCTGTTAACTTGGAATGCTAATAAATAAATGCAGTGGAGGTGGGAGAGTTGGGTTCTGCCTGGTCTCAGACTTGGTGAGTTGGGGTGGAGCCTTGCCAAGCACAGCCAGCGTGCCAAGCTCCTGGGGTTTGGACCTTCACATGCAACTGCTGTTATGAGTAAATGGACTCAAATGTATTAAATAGCTTTTCCTTCTTGGAAAAAGATTCTTCTTTGCTTTAACAGCTGTCCCACTGCCAACAACTTCAGAAACTGTCTTGGCTAATTGCTCAGACTCTGGTCTGGAGGCCTTGTTGCCACGCTGCCACCCAGCCCAACTCACAACACACATACTTCACAGATAATTACTTGACTTAAGAAAGGGAGGGCCTACTCCTTCATTTATCCTGTTCTAAGACTCACAGTTGAGAAATGAAACAGAAAAAAGCATGCAATAGAAAATAAGGAAATAAGTTAGCCATCTGGTTTCTCACAAAAGCAACAGTAACAGTCATGATTTACTGATCACACATCAAGTCTGAGTTGTTTACCTAGCAATTAAAGGTAACTACAGAGTCAAAATGCTGCTATCATCTCTTTGGAATTGATCTGGAAAAATACATATATTCAGATAAAAAAGAAATATATTCAGATAATAAAAAAGCATATATTTCATCAAAGAGCTTTATTTTTAGAAATTCATTTCTCATCTACCTGGATAAAAACATGTCCTGTTGGGCAGTAATTTTATGAGAAGAAACTAAACAAAACAAAAAGCATGTGAGGGAGAATCTAAAGATTTTTATTTATGGATTGAATGTATTCAAGTCAATGAAGCAAAATTGTTTACCTTTTAACACATTCAACTTATTTGTGTGTAAATGAAGGGATTCATGCCAAGATAATGTGTTAAATGAACTGAAGAAAATGCAAAACAAATAGCTAAACTGGTAGTAGAAAAATTGGAGGTCAAGGGGAGAAAAAAAATCAGGGATGCTATTACAGAGCAGGAGTTAAAAATAGCAGTAGAAGCAGTAATTAAATCCTTTAAAGACAGCTCAACTGGGGCCAGAGAGATAGTAGAGGGTAGGGAACTTTCCTTGTACCTGGTTGAGAGAGGGTCAATCCCCAGCACACTAATAATCCTTGGAGTCCACCAGAGCCAGAAGTAAGCTCTGAGCGCAGTTGGGTGTACCCACTCCCCAAATACTTCAGTTTCTCCACAAAGTTCAAGTATTTTTTGTTTATGAATTATAGGACAGAGGGACATCTATTATAAAGAACAGAGAAGGCTTCAGTTTGGGGTACACAGATACACAGCAAACATGACCTACCATAAAACTGCTAAAGTCTTTTATTAAGACTAGCAAACAAATAAGCTACAGAGTAATGTGTATGAGACTCATCTTTCAGAAAACTACAACAAATGGTGCCATGAAATTTACAAGCAGTTTTAAGTGCAAAGAAAGGTAAGGGAGGTTCTCTGAATCTTTCCTATTGATAACCTGAACAGAAACAAAGGCATTAAAAATTATTCATTTTTTCAGTATCAAATGCAGTATTAAATAACAAGTAAACATTCAATTTAAAATAATTTAAAAATGTACAGAATAATGTGAAGGATTGTACAGAGAATGATGAAAAGAACGTGAATTCTGTCACTCTACAATATGTTCATTTCTCTCATAGCCTTTCACTTTCTATAACTTTTGTGGCACTAGTCCCTGTCTATACCATCATTGGTAAGACATATACAGACAAAGATGATGGAGGCTTTACTCCCTATTAAACATCCACAGCTAGCACAGTGCTTAGATGAACTAAATAAACAAACACATACAGAACAGTCATATTGAACACTAAGAGGAAGAGGTCATATAAAAGAGATCAGTAAACAGAACAGGGAATTGGCCAAACAAGGTTCATTCCTGTTTAAGCACTTAATTGCTATGTAAACAAAGGCAAAATCCTTAGAGACCCCTGGTTTTACTCTGCTTAAAAAAAAGAAAGGTATGGGGGGTGGGGATACATATACTGCATTTTGGTCATTTTTGTTGTTTTTGATGATGATAATGGCAAAAGCAGATATGTATTTAATGATTACTCTGTAACATCAAAAATCTTGCCGCACTCTAAATCTTATTGATACTGAACAGAGCAGGAGTACCCCCACTCTACACTGTGGCTTGTGCCCCAAGAATCCCCTTCCTTGTGATAACCCTCACAGCAACACTAACAAATATGCTTTATTGCCATAAAGCATAGAGATTTGAAATACCTTATGTAATTACTGATAGTGAACCCTACATTACAAGTGATTTCTTTAGAACACTGAAGTTAAAGCAATTCAGAATCAAAGCAACATAAGTAGCTTCTTATACTGCTTATATTTTAATATTGTTACATTTCAAAAATACCACTACTAGGTTCAGAGAGACAGTATAGCAGGTAGGGCACTTGCCTTGCATGAGGCTGACCCATGTTCAACCCCCCAGCATCCCATATGGTGCTCTGAATCCCATCAGTATGGATCTCTGAGCACAGAGCCCAGGTAAACCCTGAGCATTGCTAGGTGTGGCCAACAAACAAAGAAAATTCCTATCCCAAAACTATAATCATATAATCAGAACAAAAACAACTATAAAATTGTAATCAAAGCAAAAAAAAAAGTAAGCATATAATCAGAACAACAACAAAAGCTTAAAAAAGATGATCCCAATCCTCAGCCTCAAATACATGTAACAAAGTTAAAGGATAACGTTTGGGTCCGGTATAAATTGTGTTTGAAAAACAGGCTGCAGAAATTTCCCTACTTTGTATGACAAAATGCAATTGCTGTGAATTGAAATATTTTTCTGCAATATTTTGAATTAAGATGCTGTATTTGTTTGCTAGTATGTTCAAAACTGATCCAGAAGGCAATAAAAAAAGAAAACTTCTCACATTTCACTATCTTAGTTATATAAGCTTGATAAAATTCCACAAGAAATTAATGGAAAAATCTGTTATATTCAAAGGGGCTACAATTTTCAAAAGTATAAAGCAGGAATTATTACGCACAAATAAATAAAGAATATGATAGGTACATAAAAATTTCTTTAGTTTAAATTTTTTTTTTTCCATTAAAATTTCAAATGATGCAAGAAACTGGATCTCACAGCTCAAAAAGTTAAGGGTAGTCTGGTAAATGCTTTAAAGTTTCCTTGATAATTAAATTTCTTTTTTAGTACTCCAAACTTTTCCCTTTATTCAAAATTACATGCTTATACTATGGAAAATCAGGTAAATACAAAATAGCCTTCTCCTCCCACAAAAGACATAATGCCAACCAGATGGTGGGTGTACAATTAAATTGATTTTTAATAAGGAATTCTTGGCACAATAGAATGTAATTGCTCCAAATTGTGTCAAGGACTGCATTTGTTTTTATAGCTCAAAGCTTAGACTTTTGCAGTTCAGATCCTGTTCTACAGTGTTCGGGGACCAAACAGCTCTGGAGACCAGTAATGAAATAATGAGTCTTTCATCTGGAGGTCATTGGTTAGAATCTGCTATCCTTCATTAATGACACGGTTGTTTCCAACCTCCTGGTGTTGCAACAGTGGCAGGGGGTTTATAATGGAAGGGCAGCAGAAATATGCACAAGATCCTTTCATTTATGGGCAGAACCTATGGCAAATATTGGAGAACACATGTTTTATAACCAATAAAATAATGCTGTTCACCTGCTGACAGTAAGATTTAGTGTCTGGCTCCATAGACTTAAGGTCGTAAGAAAAGAGCTGAATTTTGACACTATTCCATTCCCTCCATCAGTCACATAATAGCCTGGGCAAGGTGTGAAATATCTTTTTCTTATCCTGAGAAATGGTGGGGGTAGGGGGTGGTCAGAGAAGTAGAAATATTAGTCTACTCTCTCAGAGGAGGATTTATAAGGAACGATCATATCAGTTGCTCAACTGTGCTAAACCCCTTCATATTAGACAGTGTTATACAAAAGTGTAATATAGTAAAGCACAGGAGAATACTGAGAATTGAGTCTGATGGCTTTGGATGAGTTAGGGGTATGGAAAAATATTTGGAAGAAACAGGTTCTGTCGACAGGCGTCAACAGTTCATGAATTGGGCCAAGGGGGGATGGGCCTCAAAGACAGAGGGAACAACCTGAACACAATTGTAACAGAATTTAGTTTCCAGGTGCCTAGAAAAAGGAAGGAAGTGAGAGGAAAGAGATGGGATTAAATTGTGAAGGATACTCGCACATATGTTCTTTAAGTAACTGAGCAGCTACGGGGATCGGACTGATAGCACAGTGGGTAGGGCTCTTGTCTTGCTCTCAGCAGACTTGGGTATGATCCCCTGCACACCATAAGGTCATGTCATACTATCTCATGTGGTCCTCTTATCATATAAATCTTGATATGTTATCTGATATAAGATTTTTAAGTATTTTCTCCCGGGGTTGTCTTTATTTATTTATTCATTCATTTATTTATTTATTTTTAACATTTTATTATACCACCGTGAGATATACAATTACAACGTTGTTCACGCTTGGGGTTTCGGTCAGACAGTGTTCCAGCACCCGGCCCTCCACCAGTGCCCCTCAACCACCACCCATGTCCCCAATTCACTCCCCCTCCCACGTCCTGCCTAAATGGCAGGTTCTTTATCTCCTCTCTCTCCCTCTCTCTCTCCTCCTTCTCCCACACACTGTGGGTTACACTCACGCACACTTAGAAGCCATCATTTGCATTTTTCTGTCTGTATTTAACGCTCAGTTCTATGTTGGTATCAGACCTTTTGACATTTATTCACACATGTTCCCTTCTCTATCTTACCTAACCTCTGACTCCCACGCGCTTGTGGTAATTTCCACTTTTGGTAAGATCACCTGGTATATTTATGTCATGAAAATAAATGCAGTCATTCTATGTCTCTCTCTTTCCTTCTGACTAATTTCACTCAACATGATTCTTTCCATGTCCATCCATTTATAGGCAAATTTCATAACTTCATTTTTCCTGACAGCTGCATAGTATTCCATTGTGTAGATATACCACAGTTTCTTTATCCAGTCATCAGTTCTCAGGCATACTGGTTGTTTCCAGGCTCTGGCTATTGTGAATAGTGCTGCTATGAAAATAAAAGTGCGAGTTGTGTTTCCGCTGTGTGTTTTTGGCTTCCCAGGGTATATTCCCAGGAGTGGTATGGCTGGGTCAAAGGGGAGCTCAATTTCTAGTCTTTGGAGGAATGTCCATATTGTTTTCCAGAAAGGTTGTACAAGCTCGACATTCCCACCAACAATGTATGAGAGTCCTGTTTTCCCCGCATCCACGCCAGCACTTGTTGCTTTTACCCTTTTGGATATGGGCCATTCTCTGTGGTCTGAGGTGATACCTCATTGTTGTTTTGATTTGCATCTCTCTGATGATTAGTGATGATGAGCATTTTTTCATATGCCTTTGGCCATTCGGATTTCTTCCTTGTCAGTTTCTCTTCATCTCTTCTCCCCATTTTCTAATGAGGTTGGCTGTTTTTTTTCTTATGTAGCTGTACCAGTGCCTGATATATCCTGGATATTACCAGGGTTGTCTTTTTTTTCTCTTTTTAAAAATAAAGCTTTTATTTGGTGTATTTTTTTATTATTTTTAATTTTTTTAATTTAATTTTTTAACAATTACAAAAATGTTCACGTTTGGGTTTCTGACATACAGTGTTCCAGCACCAATCCCTCCACCAGTGCCCATTTCCCACCACCAATGTCCCCGATTCCCTCCCCACCCTCCCCTAGCCTGCCTCCGTTGCAGGTTCTCCATCTCTTTTCTCTTTCTTTCTCTTTCTCTTTTCTATCTCTTACATATTGTGGATTGCAATAAATATACTTAGAGGTTATCATGTGAATCTTTTTGCCTGTATTTAATGCTAAGTTCTATGTGGTAATAGACTTTTCACAATTATTGGCACACTGTTCCCTTCTCTGTCTTCCTAACCTCTGTTCCCACACGTTTGTGGTAATTTCCACCTTTGACAAGACCTCCTGATCCACGTTTCGCCTGACCTTGGATATTGGTATCATAATATGCATATATGTATATGTATATGTATATATATATATATATATATATTTATATTTATGTCAGACTATCACAGCCCGGATCATCAACAGCCACCCTGCAGCAGTTTTTTTTAAATCCGGCCCAGGTATGCTGAACCTGAGACTCTCATACATGGGGCAGAGCTGCTCTCCCTGTGCCCAGCTACTCGTGAGGTGTCCGGGAGGCATGGCAGGTTCTAGCCCTGGCCTGTCACCCCAGCTGAGCCTCACAACAAGCCAGACCACCCTCCCCTACTCATGGGGCCCGCCATTTTCCACATCGGGACTTCCCTCTCGTCACAACTCCACCCAGCAGACCAGACTATCAGAGCCTGGATCATCGACACCCACCCTGCAGCAGTTTTTTTTTTTTCAATCCGGCCCAGGTGTGCTGAACCAGAGACTCTCAGACATGGGGCAGAGCTGCTACTTGCTCCCCCTGTGCCCAGCTGCTCGTGAGGCACCCGGGAGGCATGGCGGGTTCTAGCTCTGGCCTGTCACCCCAGCTGAGCCTCACAACAAGCCAGACCACCCTCCCCTACTCATGGGGCCCGCCATTTTCCACATCGGACTTCCCTCTCGACACAACTCCACCCAGCAGACCAGACTATCACAGCCGGATCATCAACACCCACCCTGCAGCAGTTTTTTTTTTTCAATCCCGCCCAGGTATGCTGAACCAGAGACTCTCAGACATGGGACAGAGCTGCTACTTGCTCTCCCTGTGCCCAGCTGCTCGTGAGGCGCCAGGGAGGCATGGTGGGTTCTAGCCCTGGCCTGCCACCCCAGCTGAGCCTCACAACAAGCCAGACCACCTTCCCTACTCCATGGGGCCCGCCATTTTCCACATCTGGACTTCCCTCTCATCACAACTCCACCCAGCAGACCAGACTATCACAGCCCGGCTCGCGCAGCTGCTAGCGGCTGCGCAGTTTATCAATAAATGCTTTATTTAGAGGTGACTACAACAGTATGCCACCCGCACGGCAAGCCTGGCAAGCTTCTCATGTAGTATTTGATATGCCAAATACCAGTAACATTTATATTATGTCATTCCCATGACCTAATATAATTGTTTGAGGCTCTTTATGTTCCTGGAGCAGGTGGATGCCTTTGGGTTCTACTAGCATGAGACGGGACATATGCAGATATTACTGGTGCCTGCTCTAGCAAATAGATGATTAACGGGAAGATAGCAAATAAATACAATCATTCTATATCTATCTCTCCCCTTCTGGCTAATTTCACTCAATATGATCCTCTCCATTTCCATCCATTTATAGGCAAATTTCACAACTTCATTTTCCAGGATTGTCTTTACCTTTTTAATACAGTTTGAAGAAGTCAAATTTATCTATATATTTTTTTTCTATCTACATCTTTTGGTGTAACACCCAACAAATAATTGCCAAATCAAAAATGTCTTCTTTTTTCTTCTATGTTTTCTTCTAAACGTTCTACAGTTTTAGCTATGGTATTTAGAACTTTTTATACTTTTTTAGTTCATTTTTCCATATGGGATAAGGTAAGGGGTCAATTTCATTCTTCTGTTTGTGGAGATCTAGTTTTCCAAGTCTTTTTGTTGAAAAAAAAACAAACAAACAGTGCTTTTTTTCATTGAGAGGTTTTTGGAACCCTTGCCCAGAATTGTTTGGCCAAACAAGCAGGGTTTATTTCTGGGCACTTGATTCCATGGCCTATATGTCTGTCCTTATGCCAGTACCACATTGTTTTGAAATGCTTTTATAACGAGTTTGGAAATCAGGAAGCATGATTTCGCCAACTTTGTTCTTCCTTTCCAAGTCAGTTTTGGCTATTTTAAGTACCTTAAAATTCCACACAAGTTTTAGGATGGTCTTTTCTACTTCTCAAAGATGTCAGTGGTATTTGGATGAGGTCTTCTGCAAACTCAATATATTTTTAAAGGTAATATCATGAATAAAAGAAAAGTATTCACCACAAACCAGATCCAAGTGGTATCCAGGCAAGATCCCAGGGCCTCTCACATGGTAGACATAACCACTTGAATTCTATCCATTGTCTGTGACATATACATTTTAGTGGTAAAATTAAGAAGTTTCAAAGTGCTACAGAACATTATATCATTGCCTGTATTGTATACTCTGACTTGTAAAATAGATTTACATCATTTAATATTTGTTTTATCTGTACCCAGCAAAGCTTTGAGAGTCTATAGTCACTCCTATGGCTCAGACCCCATGAGTGGGTAAAGTTTTTGTGCTTAGACTTGGGGACATACTGCTGTTATTAAGGTGTGACAGCTTCTGAGGACCACCAGGGCCACACCAGGTGGTGCTGATGGGTACATATAGTGCTGAATATTTAACTCAAACCTCAAACATGCTAAGTATGGGCCATACCATGGAAATGATCTCCCCAGTGCACCATCACCTTAGAAATGTAGCCAATGGATCCTAAATGCCATGAGTAACTGCCCCTCACAGCATATTTTAAAAGATATGTGAACAGATGCTTTATCAGTAAGAAAGTTGACATGACTTGTTTTGTCTGAGCTAGTGATCCATTTCACCAGACTAGAGAGCTTAGCCCTAATTTTATATAGTTTTATTGGAAGGTTTTTTATTGATAGCCTTATGGCACTTCACAAATAAAGTAGAAATTAATTTCCTTTTGCTATTGTTCTTGCAGGGCCATGGGGTGCACCTGTTGTGATCTGGGGATTGCATCCAGCAGAGCCAGGGGATCCTTTTGAGTGATATGGGTGGTGCCCAAAGGGAATGAACCCCAAATTTATACTTACAACATATGCACTGTACCACTGAGTCATCCCTGAGTCCTTTCCCTTAACTTTCGTGTGGTTCTGAACAACGGTTTACATTATAATTAGTTGTGCATGATTGATTAAAAGAAGAAAAGTTTTATTTTTAATTTATTTTTAATTGGTTTTCAGGCCACACACAGTAATCTCAGGACTTACTCCTGGCTCTGTGGTCAGTGGCACTCCTGGTGGTGCTGGAGGGACCATACAGAATGTCAGGGATTGAACATAAGCCAACTGGATGCATGGCAAGTACCCTAGCCACTGTACCATCTCTCCAGACCAAAGAGCTGCATTTAATAATCAATAACACTGTGTATGACAGAAATACATACATACATATGAATAGATCCCTTGGGCTCTACGAGCATGAGACAGGACACATGGAGATGTTACTGGGGCCCGCTCGAGCAAATAGATGATGAACGGGAAGACAGTGACAGTGACAGTAACACTGTGTAATGAAACATATCTCAAATAGAGCCAAATTCTGTGCACTTTGAGTACATAAAAATTACCTATTGCTAGATTAAGAGAGCTTTCAGAATCATTTCTAGTCCTAGTGATCATTTCTCTCTATATATAAGCATAAATATACGCCACATAAATTATGCATTTGTTTGACAGCCATGAATAATTTGTACTTCTGATCCATGTGACAAAAATTTAGTTTCCTAGTAATAAATTCATTGAAAACAATTTATTAAATTCTTTTATATCTTTACTTTTTTATAAAAACAAGTGCTATACCTTGCATTAGTTTGGTGGCCCAGAATCACTCTAGCCAAGCTCATCCTGTTCAGTCACCAGTATGTGTAGGCTACTAGAATCATACTTGGTGGTGCTTGTTGGTGTTGGGGGGTTGAGGAGCTTAAATGCTAGAGATGAAACTAAAGAGAGAGGCGAGAGCTGTCTCTGCCTCATGAACTATCTCTCTAGCCCCTAGCAAGTCCTTTTAAGTTCCCCAAACCCATGGAAATCAAAACCACTAACATTCAAAACAACTAACAAACAATTAACTTCCTTACCAGGATAATTTACTTCAGGATAATTTACTAGCTCTGAGAAGTTTATCTAAAAGCTGTACTAAAATATTTTAAATGACCTTTTGTCATTGCTTTTATATTCTCATTTACAGGCATGTTTTTCTACTCAATAATAGACTGAAGAAAGTTTTGAAGAAAATTTTAAAAACAGTTTTTTTTTTGGAGGAGTCACACCTAGTGGTGTTCAGGAGTTGCTCCCAGGAGGATTAAGGAGACCATACAAGTCAAGTATCAAATCCGGGCTTTAGGTGAGTTCCAGCCCGATGAACCATCTCCCTGACCTGTAGTTTTCATATTCACATACTAATGCTGCAGTTCTATTGCTTCATGAACTATTTTTTCTCTAGATCACACAAGTCTGCCATCCTCAGATTATACTTGCTCTGCACAAGTTCTCTGGGGGCATGACACAGTCTCATTTCTTCACCTTCATCTCCTGCTATAATTATTTTAACCCTCTGAGTAGCAGGTTTTACTCATTCAAGGTTTGGAAGCTGCATGCCATAAAATGTGCCTGGCAATACCTGACTTTTGTTTAACTACAAAATGAACCAGGAAGAAGTTGTGACTTTATTATCTAATAATACACATGTTCTGAGTCCCATGACTTTTCCAAGTTTGTGTCTGTGTTTCCATCAATGATGTAAGTCCACGAGATGACCAGGATTTGGGTCTGTAACATATTGGGACCCTCAGAGAATAGGAGACACTTGCTTCCTTTCTTCTCACTGAGAGTTTGTCTGGACAGACCCACAAAAACAATGTCACTGATCACTTAGCCTGGTACAGAGAGAAGAAGATATATTATTTACTCCTAAATCAATATAATCTCCTTGACTTGTGTCCTTGAAAGGGGTGTTTTTGTGTGTGTGTGTGTGTGTGTGTGTGTGTGTGTGTGTGTGTGCGCGCACATGGGGGCACCATGAAACCTTTCTGGAGTGACATTCTGTAGACAGGAGGTACAGGACTTCCTTTTGTGGGAAGCAGGAAGATGTCAACTGCAGAGAGGTGGGCAGGAAAGGAGAATTTAGACACCAAGGAAGGGAGCCAAAAGAATAGATTCCCATGGCAAATTTTCATATGCTTCTAGAAGAACTCTCTGCTCTAGATTGTTCTAGGACCTGCTTTCTCAGGGAAACTACATTTTTTCAGGACTGCTGGATGATGGATGAATATGTGTGTATGTGTGTGTGTGTGTGAATAAGTTAACCAAATAATAAGATGTGGGAGAAAGATGATGGAGGGCTTTGAAAGGCAAGAATGACTAAGGATTCACCTAGAGTGATAAGATTCTGAGAAGTCCTCATTGATGGGAATAACAGAGTTGGCAGCAATGTTGATGAAAACAATTGCAGGGGTGATTTGGGGTTGAGAAGGCAAAAGACAAGTTCATTTAGGGGAGGTTTTAAAAATGCTATGCCTCTGGGCACTCCAGGAAGAAACTAAAAGAGCAAGACTTTGTCCTTTATATTCAGGGGAGAATTTTTTAGATAAGCAAAAGCATTTGTCACATTAGTAGACATGCAATGAGCACATCATCAGAAATAGACGCTATCAACTAAGGGAATCTGTGCTCAGTGACAAGAAAGGACTCCATTAATTTTCTGGCTTTGGTGGAAAGCAACATTTAGAGGGCCAGACAAAGAAAGAAAATATGGGGCAGAAGGTAGGGAGACAGTACAGTGGGTAACCTAACTTTGATCCCTGGCATACCATATGGTCCCCTGATCACCACCGAAATGACTTCTGAGCCCAGAGCCAGAAGTAAGCCCGAGGCACATCTTGGTGTGGTCCAAAAAACAAAACATAAAAAGGGAGGGGTGAGAGTGCTCTATTCAATACATTTTATGAAAGTTACTTAAAATTTATACTTCATTCTTTTTATCTGTAAGTAATTATTATTATTATTATTATTATTATTATTTTGCTTTTTTTTGGTCACACCGGGGATGCTCAGGGGTTTCTCCTGGCTCTGCACTCAGGAATTACTCCTGGCGGTACTCGGGGGACCATTGGGATGCCGGGATCGAACCCAGGCCGGCATGGGCTGGCTGCGTGCAAGACAAATGCCCTACCCGCTGGACTATCACTCTGGCCCTGTAAGTAAATTTATTAATGAATTCAATACTCCTGTAATATTCAACTTAACTGTCCTCTAAAACAACTGGCCAGAACAAGAGCACTCCAAACAACTGGTGAGAACGGCAACAGAGAAAGGGTTATACATGTGATCTAGTTAGTCCACCACCTCCCTCCCAATCCAGTCAAAAACTATAGGAGCCTATAATGCCAAAACCATGCCATCATGAAAAATGTGCCCTTTTCTACTCTCTGTCCCTGCTTTTCCAGCCCTTCAGAGTGGTGTCTTCCTCAAAGGCTGAAGTTGATTCAGTGGGCCTAGCAAGATCTGTGGATGAATTCAAATGTGAGTAACAGCTACCACTTCTCACAGTCACCACCATCTATCTGACCCTGGCATTATATAGAGGTCAATATAGGGAAAAATGATGCTAAACTTAACCTAAAATTCATATGGAAAACTGTTTGAGAACACTTTTCTTTCTCCTTTACCCTTTTCTTTGGCCTCAGCTTTTATATTTAGAAGGAATAAGAATCCCTGAAATAAATTTGTAGCAACCAAGCTATTTTACTTCCATATGATTAATTTCCCCACTCCAGGCTGAACACAATGTGCAACCAGGAGGGGAGACAGTTTTGGGAATCACCCATTTCAACAAGGACCCTGGCAGCCTGATGATTCCCACTCTTCACAATCACCGGCATGCTTCAGGCAGGAAGCCACTGCTCGCATAAGTCCCCACCCATGAGCGAAAACTCCAGGTAAGCGGATTTCTGAGACTGAACTCTCCCAGGCTTTCACGAAGCTGGGATGGGGACCCTCCCCCATCTCTGTGTGCCCCAGAAGGCAGTGATCACAACCATAAACTGCCTCAGGTGCCAAAGTAATCTCATCAGTGGCCATGATCCAGAGACTCTCTTTAAATCTCCAAAGAGACGATGGTTGAATAACTCAGTTACTATCTCTGTAATTCCTGGGGTGTGTGGCTGCTTTTGCACCTGTGTGACATCTCAAGCTGAAAAATACTGTTAAACCAATATCACATTTTATAGATGTAAGTATAGGCACCCAATAGCAAAATGTGTAGCCACAATGCCTACCCTGTAATGTAGCATATCAGTAACTTCTTATACAAAGGGCTCAATGGCCTGATTGTTCCATTGGGAGATTGAAATCCTAACCTTCTTAAGAAAATATTTCTCTACCATATATCAGCAGACTACGTATAACAAACAATACAAAATTAATTACAGAGTATCTGCTTAGGTCAGGTTCAAGCTGAGGTATGGAATATTTGAAATAATTGTTGTCCATAGTTGAAATTGTGGTGGGTTTGGGATTGATTATTGACATTTATAAGAGATTAATATGAACATCTTTGCTAAAAAAAATTAAGAAATCCACTCTGTTTAATAAGCTCATAAGTGAAACAATAATTCAGATTGTCCAATTCTCATTTAACAATCCAGTAAAACTTTAGCAATACCTTTCCGAGATACATTTCCTAATAAACAATATAATTAGTGCCTACTAAGAGAGCAGGCATGGGGATGGGGTTTGATGGGAAACAGGGGTTTTGGTGGTGGTAAGGGCATGCTGATGGTGGGACTGGTGTTGGCATATTGAATGACTGAAACAACTGTACTGTGCACAACTTTGTAAATCACAGTGTTTAAAATTATTAAAACAATTAGTAACTACTTAAAATAGAACAACATTTATTTAAAATTAAGGACACTGATATAGTACCTTGGCTATCTTAAATATTTATAGTTGTAATTTCAGAATAACAGTTTAACAATTAGTAGAACTATTTTTAAATATTGCTTAAAGGCCTAGTCTGTTAACATGTTGTCACTTGTCACTTGTCTTCCCATTGTTCATTGATTTGCTTAAGCAGGCACCAATAACATCTTCATTCGTTGGGAATGAGGTCCATTATTGTTACTGTTTTGGGCATATTGAATACACCATGGGTAGTTTGCCTGGCTCTGCCATGGTTCTGGGTTCATCCCAGAGGACCCAGTCTTTTTCTATGTCAGACCATCAACCATCCACCATCTTGGGCAAATTAATTAAAATGTTCTAAATGTTTAAAAGTGATTGAGAAGTTGAAGAGATAGTATAGTTGGTAGGTCACCTGCCTTGTTTCATCTGCCTTGTTTTAGCTGATCTGGTTTCATCCCTAGCACCCCATATAGTGCCCCAAGCTTGCCACAAGTGATTCCTAAGTGTAAGTCCTGAGTATCACTGGGTGTGGTCCCGAGACAAAAAATAATAAAATAAGGGGCCAGAGCAATAGTACAGCAAGTTAGGGCTTTTGCCTCTTACACTGCCAACCCAGGTTCGATCTTCAGTATCCCATTGGGCCCCAAGTGCCACCATGAGTGACCCCTGAGTGTGGAGACAGGAGTAACCCCTGAGCACCACTGGGTGTGGCCTTAAAACAGAAAGATCTCCTCTGGGGCCAGAGCACAGCAGGTAGGGGTATTTGCCTTGCAGGCGGCCGACCTGCATTTGATCCCCTGGCATCCCATATGGTCTCCCAAGCACCGCCAGGAGTGAGTGAATTCCTGAGTGAAAAAGCCAGGAGTAACCTCTAAGCATTGCCGGTGTGACCCAAAAAAGAAAAAAACAAAACAAAACAGCATGTTATGTGCTTTATAAACTACCAAAAATTTTTTCATGCCACATATACTTTAATTTGTCTTACACTTCCATTAAATAAGCCACTGTATAAGTCAACCTTGATATTATATATACATCATTTGTCACTTGTCTTCCCATTGTTCATCCATTTGGGCACCAGTAACATCTCCATTCATTGGGAATGAAGTCCATTATTGTTACTGTTCCGGGCATTTTGAATAAACCACGGGTAGCTTGCCAGGCTCTGCTGTGGCTCTATGTTCATCCCAGAGGGCCCAGTCTTTTTCTATGTTAGACAATCAACAATCCAGGGCCCATGGGACAGAGCCCTGGGTGTAGACAAGCCTGTCTCCTGTCTGTCACCGGCGAACACAGAGGGGCAACGCAGCCACATATGCAACACCTCGAGGGGCAAGATTTTATATATATATATATAATTATTAATAATTTATATAGGCCGGCATGGGCCAGGCGCATGCAAGGCAAATGCCCTACCGCTGGGCTATAGCTCCGACCCCAGATTGGATTTTTTTTTTCTAGTGACTGTCACCTGCAAGGCTATTCTCCAGAATCATAAACTTTTCTTTCATGAAGCTTGATTCAGAGCTGTAGCAGTGGATCAGCAGGGAGGGCATTTGCCTTGCGTGTTGCCGACCCGGGTTTGAGCCCTGGTACCCAATATGGTATGCTACCTGCACAGTAGAGCCTGGCAAGCTACCCGTGTTGTATTTGCTATGCCAAGTACCAGTAACAATTATAGACCTCATTCCCATGACCTGATGGAATGGTTTGAGGCTCTTTATGTTCCTGGAGCAAGCAGGTACCCTTGGGCTCTACTTGCATGAGACAGGACATATGGAGATGTTACTGGTGCCAGCTCGAGCAAATCAGCGACGGGAAGACAGTGATACAGTTATCATAATCCTCTGATTATTTTCTAAGTATGTACCCTATATGTATATAATGACATGTTCCTTTTTTCAGTATAAAACTTTACAAAGTAGGCTTGAAAGGAGCAGGCATTGTGTGCTTGTCATCAAGATTTGATGTTCACCCTCAGTTTTTTATGATTATTTTTTAAACTTCTTTAAATAGAGGGGGAAATGTGATAAGCAATGGAAAGAATTGTAAGCATTTTTATACAATCAAATAACTACTGGTGTACAGCTGGTTTATTAGCATCTAAAATTAAAATGTATTAGTTAATACATTAGTTAATTCAGTATTACAATATTCACATTACTAGATAGGTATTAAATATTTAAATATTTATATATTAAATAAAAGATAATTAAAGAATAACTAAAATGTATACTGGAGGTTCTAAGAATTTCGAAAACAAAAATACTGGATAAAGTGGAGATGTTAAAAAAAATGGACAAAGAAAAATTTAAATAAACTCACGTCCTCAGAGATGTGATAAGATAATATTTTTATAAACTGAAATAATGTTTGACTATAAAAGTAACAAAAGAGAAATTAATAAGCCATTTGGAAAGGGAAAATGTTCTTAAACGTAAAACAGTACTTCACTAGTGTGACTGGAGAATAAGCCAAGGATCTCTAAGAGATAAAAATAAGAAAAAGTCAAGTTAAAGAACATAGTAGCAGTTTAGAAAGTTCAGCACATGACTAATCTGTAGTAAAACAAACTATAAGCAATGGGAAGATGTATATTACAAAACAGTAATGTAAGAACAAGAAGAAAACAGCCAACCCCTCAAAAACTTGGGAGAAGAAATGAATAGAAATTTCCAAAAAGAAGAAATTCGAATGGTCAAAGGCAAATGAAAAGAGTGCTCTTCATCATTAATCATCAGGGGAGATGCAAATCAAAACAACAATGAGATATCATCTCACAGGACAGAGATTGGCATACACCCAAAAGAGCAAGAACAACAAGTGCTGGCGTGGATGCGGGGAGAAAGGGACTCTCATTCACTGTTGGTGGGAATGATGACTGGTCCAGCCCTTTTGGAAAAAAGTATGGACATTCCTCCAAAAACTAGAACTTGAGCTCCGGTTTGACCCAGCAATACCACTCCTGGGAATATACCCTGGAGACCTAAAAACATACAGCAGAAACACTATCTGCATTCTATATTTGTCACAGCACTATTTACAATAGCCAGACTCTGGAAACAACCTGAATGCCCGAGAACAGAAGAGGGACTAAAAACACTGTGGTACATCTACACAATGGAATACTATGCAGCTGACAGAAAAAACAAAGTCATGAAATTTACCTACAAATGGATGGACATGGAGATTATCATGCTTAGTGAAATTAGTCAAAAGGAAAAAGATAGATATAGAATGACTACAAATTCATTAGTGGGATATAAATATATACCAGTGTTCTACCAATTGTGGAAAATGGTAATGCCAGACTAGAACTGTGCATTGAATATACACAAAGAGATTTACATGATAATTCCTAAGTGTAAGTAGGGCAAGACAAGACACAATGCTTAAGAGAAGGGGAGGGAGGGAGAGAAGGAGGGTGGGGAGAGAGAGAGAGAGAGAGTAGGAAAAGTTGCTACTATAGAAGCAGGCTGGGGGAGAGGGGACGGAATCTGGGAACATTTGTGTTGGGAAATGTGCACTGGTGAAGGGCAGGGTGCTGGAACACTGTATGACTGGAACCCAATCAGAAGCATTTTTGTAATTATATATATATATATATATATATATATATATATATATATGAAGTTATAACATTTAAAAAAAGAATATGTTCCATACTAGAGAAAATCAGTCTAGACACACATTTGCCCATTTCAGAATCCTCCACATAAAGAAAAGACAGCATAGCCTTCTGGAGGCCAAATACAAGGACTTGAGACTCAGAGCTGCTTGAATTTCTTTTCAGCCAACTAGAAGCCAAAGGACTTAAATACTTGTCTGAAAAGACTCCCAGCCTAGATTTTTTACCCAGCCAATGTACCAGTCAACAAAATCAGAAAATACTGTTACCTTTTGGTCCATGCCTTGGTACTATCCCCAAAATACTTTTTAAGAATCTATCTGCCAATGTGTGCAACTAATGATTGATGAAACCAAAAACACAAGAAATTTAGGCAACAAAGTTCAACAGAAAGCAGGCAGTGCAGAGAACAAGTGATCTAGACAGGGCCTTGGGAGGTGGGGACCTCAGAGGGAAAAGAAGGTGGACAGGAGACTGAAGAAAACATATGAAATGACAGAACATCTGGAAATGATTAAGAGTTTGTGGAATTCAGTTAGGGCAAGAGACAAAAAAGAATGGCAATTAGGCACTGGGGAAAACATGGAAGCCTGAGCAAGAAGGAAAATAACTAACATACTTCTTGGCAGAGCACAAAGGGGACACTATTTACATAAAGAGGTTAACACATATTCTTGCATTAATGTGAATGGGATATGCAATTATACTAGAAAGAAGAAAAATATGGTAAGGCAGTAGTATATGAGAGAAATTCTCATCTATGGAAACAAGAAGTCCAAATAAGGTCTAAAGTGAACAAATTGGTATGGAACATAAGCACCTTATCTAGAGACATGAAGACAATTTAAGAAGAAACAATTAAAAGAGATTTTCTAAGGAACAGTGTGCTAACAATTGTCGAAAGTACTAATACCAACCTAAAACTGAGCATTAAATACAGACAAAAGATAAACATGACAACCCTTTAATGTATGTTCTGTAACCCGCAATCTGGAAGGGAAGGAAAAGAGAAAGAGATAGAGAAAGGGAAAGAAATAAAGAACCTGCCATGGAGGCGGGCTGGTGGATCAGGGAGGGAACCGGGGGCGTTGGTGGTGGGGAGATGGGCACTGGTAGAGGGATGGGTGCTGGAACACTGTATGACCAAAAACCAAATATGAACATCTTTGTAATTGTATATTTCACAGAGATATAATAAAATACTTATAAAAAAGAGATTTTCTTGGGGGATTATGACTGAGAGAAGTGAAGGTAAGTTCTCTCTAGAAACATGCACACGTGTATAGGTACATCTCGTGCTAACCTTCAGAAACCAGGCCTTTCAAATAAACTGCATTCTTTATTTAATGTTAATGTAATTGTATATAACACCCAAAGACAGTATACATAATAATTGACTTACTGGTAACTAGTTGTATTTCTACATTGACATTTGAGTTACTGCTAGTATATGCCTTAAACAGAACACAGTCATTCGCGAATTTTTTTTTGCTTTTGGGTCACACCCGGACGCTCAGGGGTTACCCCTGGCGCACTCAGGAATTACTCCGGCAAACGCTCGGGGGACCAATGGGAGCCGGGATCGAACCCAGGCCGGCCACACGCTGGCCGCGGCAAGGCAAACGCCCTACCCGCGGGCTCGCCCGCCCCCGTTCCGATATTTGAATTTCCCTTTTTTTTGTTTGTTTTTTGAATCTCAACATTTTGGAAAATCTCTTAGCTTTCTGAACACATATATTCTTAGCTTGGGTTAAAGAAATTTCTCTGTTTATAAGGTAACAGAGGATACTAAAAAAATAAAATCAAGGCTATACATTATAGATATGTGAGTGATATTTTTTAAAGGATCAAGTAGAGTGGGCAAGACATGGCTTAGAGGGTTGGAGCACATGCTTAACACATGGAAGTCCTGGATCAATCCCTGGCACTGGCTGATTCACCAAGCACTGCTAGTGTGCCTCTCAAGAAAGTCAAGTAGAAATAAGCTTTACATAAACATTTCAGGTATCTGGAGTCTTTGGAAAGCAGAGATCAATTTGGAATTGGATTAAAGCAAGGATATGTTTTATTCAGAATTCTCTAATTTCTTATCCTTAAATTTAGGCAGTTAATGATTTAAAGACACACAGAAATATTTTGGAAAGTATGAAGAGATATAGTATAGTGTGTAGAGGGAAGTAAGCCTCAATACTACACTGTCACAAGCTTATGGCAGAAAAGTATACATCAAAACAAAAATACTAAAAGATACTTCCCCTTTCTCCTTAGAAAGAGAAGAAACGAGGGTATTTGTGAAGTAAAGTGATTTTTAGTGATTTAAAAGTCCTGATGGTTTGCATTTTCTCTGTCGCAGAGTCTATGGAGAAAATGAGAGATGTGAACTTTGAGTTTTTAAAAATGTAGAAACAACAATCAGAATGGAAGCAAATTATATAATTACATAAAAATGAAAGAGCGACAAACCATTTACATTAGCCAAGTAATAGATATTTTTCCATTCTCCATTTTCCACACAGATCTAGTGACTTGAAAAAAAATATCCAAGTACTAAGACATACCCCCCAGTGGTTTGAAGGTCCAGGAAAAAAAAGAGTTGGCAATCATTCATCAATGTAAAATCAATGCAAAAACTTAATGTTTGTTTTGAGAGGAGGATCTCCCAAGTGGCACTCAAGAAGCCCAGAGGACTTATTAATGAAATCTTGGCCAATTGGTTTGGTGGTTCAATGCCAGGATACAATGATGTGGTGCTACTCAGACCTAGGAGTACAGGGGATTATCCAGGCCACCCTGGTGGTGCTCTGAGGTTTTCAGGACTATATCCAGTGGTGAATCATGTAGTTCTGGGAATCAAACAGAGTTCAGCTGCATGTAAGATATTGCAACCACCCTAAAACTAGCTTTCCAGGCCCCAAATTCAATTGTTTTAAGAACTGCAGACTTCACCAAGACAGTAACAATGGGAACCAGAGGGACAGTATGATAGTACGGTAGGGTACTTCCTTGCATGTGGCTGAACTGGGTTCAATTCCCAGGACCCCATATAGTCTCCCAGCACCACTCTAAGTGTTCATTGAGCACAGAACCATGAGTAAGCACTAGGCACTGCCAGGTGCGGTTCAATCATTTTTTAAAGATAATAACTATTTTTATGATTTCAAAATTAAATGTTATATACCACTTAATGAACCTCTTTTATTTAATTTCTAAATTGCTGGTATGGTTTTCACTATGGACTATAGAGATTTGATACATTTGCACAGCTTTCTGGGCACAGGGAGCCGTTCATGAGGCAGTCGGGAGGCATGGTGGGGTTCCAGCCTTGCCCACCACCCGGCAGAACCTCACAAACAAGCCAGGCGACCCCACCCACTCCATGGGCGCCGCCATTTTCCACATTGGACTTCCCTCTCATCAGAACTCCACCCGGTCGACCAGCCCATCACAGCCCGGATCATCGACACCCACCCTGGAGCAGTTTCTTCCTCAATCCGGCCCAGGTATGCTGGTCCAGAGACTCTCAGACATGGGGCAGAGCGGTTCCTTGCTCTCCCTGTGCCCAGCCGTTCATGAGGCAGTCGGGGAGGCATGGTGGGTTCCAGCCTTAGCCCACCACCCGGCAGAACCTCACAACAAGCCGGATGAGCCCCCCCACCCACTCCATGGCGCCGCCATTTTCCACATTGGACTTCCCTCTCATCAGAACTCCACCCAGCCGACCAGCCCATCACAGCCGGATCATCGACACCCACCCTGGAGCAGTTTCTTCCTCAATCCGCCCAGGTATGCTGGTCCAGAGACTCTCAGACATGGGGCAGAGCGGTTCCTTGCTCTCCCTGTGCCCAGCCGCTCATGAGGCAGTCGGGAGGCATGGTGGGTTCCAGCCTTAGCCCACCACCCGGCAGAACCTCACAACAAGCCAGACGACCCCCCACCCACTCCATGGGCGCCGCCATTTTCCCACATTGGACTTCCCTCTCATCAGAACTCCACCCAGCCCCGACCAGCCCATCACAGCCCGGATCATCGACACCTACCCTGGAGCAGTTTCTTCCTCAATCCGGCCCAGGTATGCTTGGTCCAGAGACTCTCAGACATGGGGCAGAGTGGTTCCTTTGCTCTCCCTGTGCCCAGCCGTTCATGAGGCAGTCGGGAGGCATGGTGGGTTCCAGCCTTGGCCCACCACCCCGCAGAACCTCACAACAAGCCAGGCGACCCCACCCACTCCATGGGCGCCATTTTCCACATTGGACTTCCCTCCTCATCAGAACTCCACCCAGCCGACCAGCCCATCACAGCCCGGATCATCGACACCTACCCTGGAGCAGTTTCTTCCTCAATCCGGCCCAGGTATGCTGGTCCAGAGACTCTCAGACATGGGGGCAGAGTGGTTCCTTGCTTTCCCTGTGCCTAGCCGTTCATGAGGCAGTCGGGAGGCATGGTGGGTTCCAGCCTTGGCCCACCACCCGGCAGAACCCTCACAACAAGCCAGACGAGCCCCCACCCACTCCATGGGCGCCCGCCATTTTCCCACATTGGACTTCCCTCTCATCAGAACTCCACCCAGCCGACCAGCCCATCACAGCCGGATCATCGACACCTACCCTGGAGCAGTTTCTTCCTCAATCCGGCCCAGGTATGCTGGTCCAGAGACTCTCAGACATGGGGCAGAGTGGTTCCTTGCTCCCTGTCCAGCCGTTCATGAGGCAGTCGGGAGGCATGGTGGGTTCCAGCCTTGGCCCACCACCCGGCAGAACCTCAC